>CANUEY010299789.1:0-210231 GCA_948099555.1 Croton setiger | reverse complement strand
ATATTATTTTGAGAAAGAAGATTTAAATGAACTCTTCCTTCGTGGAAGGTCCCAAGAAAAAGGCAAAGAAAGGGCTAATCTTAACGCAAATAGGTGGTTGGAAGGGGCCATATATTCTCAAGTGCATTGCACCCTTCATTATGAAAATACCCACTTTACAATTTCGTTCAAATCTCTTTCGGTGTACCTTTTTCTTATCCTAATTATAAACTAAGCTTAGATTAATATTGATCATTCTTCTTCCTTCACTTTATTTAGTATGGCAGTTCTGCAACTAATAAGCACGAATTAAGCTAAACATATTGTTTTTATATAGTTAGTTGATATGTAACAGTTGAAAGGGTCACAAGTTCACAACTCACTATGTTATCACAAGTTGAGGGTATGATTGGTTCATGAAACAAGGCTCGTGCCTTTCCAACTTTTCCTCATTGTACTTAATTTTTTTAATGTCTTTAGCAATTAAACATCTAACATAAATAATAAAATTGATGTAGTTCTTGCCTTCCTTCGTCTGAGAATATTCAGTGCATGAATGGTTCCATAGACATTATTATTTATTTATTTGGGTTAAAATGAAATTATTTAACATATATTGGAGTTAATAGTACTGAAATTTTCTTTAAAACTTTACAAAGAAAAAAATTCAAAACTTAAAAGCCGAATACGCTTTGCGGTTATAGTAGTAGTGAACTGTGAAGCACAAAAAGCAAGAATAAAAAGCAAAACGCCAAACGGAGTGAGAAGCTCAATTCTTGTGACCCCATTTTCAAAGGGCTGCAAAAGGAAGTGAGCTTGTGTTAGAAAAATGAAGAAACAGATGGTAAAGAGACAGTTTCTCTATTAAAAAAGGTTGCAAAAGCAAATGAAAGCTGTCAATTACTTCCCTCCTTTCTTTTTCTTTTAAATAAATTCCTCTAAACCCAATAAACCATTTTTATGTCAAGATCTCAAATTAAACACCAACAAATTGCTCAATTCACTTCAAAGATGAAACCCAGAGAATCCAAACAACCTCCTTCTGCAGATCTTTTGGTTTGTTTTCCTTCTAGAGCCCATCTTACTTTACTTCCTAAGCCTATATGCAGTCCTGCTAGGCCTTCAGAACACAACCAACGCCACAACAACCACCACCGTTACCACCACCACCGTTTAAAGAAATCTAGCACAAGGGGTCGCGGTGCTGGCCAAGCTAGTCCTCTCTTATGGGCTAAAAACAAGCAAATGGGGTCCGAGATTTCAGAACCAACTTCTCCGAAAGTCACCTGTGCTGGTCAGATCAAAGTCAGGCACAAAGCCTCTGCATGCAAAAATTGGCAGTCGGTTATGGAAGAAATTGAAAGAATTCATAACCATCGGAAAAACAAGAAAAGATCAAGGTGGATGGATTCTTTTGGTTTCAAGAAAGATATAATGCAATTCCTCACGTGTTTAAGAAACATAAAATTCGATTTTCGATGCTTCGGGTCTTTTCCGCCGTCAGAAATTACTACAGATGATGAAGAAGAAGATGAAGAGGATGAAGAATGTCAGACAAGTACTAATCATGGTGTTCTAGGGGAAGGAATTACTAATTGTAATGAAGCTTCGAGAACGGTATTCTCTAAATGGTTTATGGTTTTACAAGAAAATCAAAACAACGACCTCTGCAAAGAAAAGAACAAAGATAAGTGTTTGAGTGAAGAGTCTGTCGCTACACCCTCCTCTGTTCCTCCTCCTAATGCCCTGTTGCTTATGCGGTGTCGTTCTGCTCCTGCAAAGAGCTGGCTAGAAGAGAAAGAAGAAGAAGAAGAAGAAGAAGGAGGAGGAGAGGGAGAAGAAGTAGAGGAAGAAGAAGAAGAGGAGGAGGAGGAGCAAGAACAACAAGCGAAGAAAGGAAAGAATTTGAAAGCTTTGATAGAAGAAGAGAAAAACAGTAGTAGAAAAAAAGAGAACTTGGTGGTGATGAGATACGACAAAGATTTCTACAAAATTTCAAGTGATATAGCAAAAGAAACATGGGTTGTTGGTGGAATCAGAGATCCATTATCAAGAAGTCGAAGCTGGAAGAGATGAAGCTTTTTCTATTTCAAGATGTAATTCAAAATAATTTTCAACTTTAGTTTTCTCTCCTCAATTCAATTGCTTTTCTGCTCTTCTTTCAAAAAATTTAGTTTCTTTTTTGTAAGTTTTTCTTGTGTGGGAATTGGGAAAACCAATCCTGATCAGGATTTTCTGCTAAATATATGAGAAGTTGCGTTGGTGTTGTATATGCTGTACACAAGAAAGGAATTTTGCGGCCATGTATATGCTGTGTAATTGTGCTGTTGTATTTACTAATTGAATTAACTAATACTTTAATTAAGAAGCTGATCTTAGTAATTCTTCAAGCTTCAATTGCTTGCAGAAATGTATGTTAGATAATTGAAATTTGATGTTGATTCTCCGACAGTTGCAGTCGATAAAGATTCAAATGTCAGAAAGTGGGTTTATGTTTCCCAATTTGGCTTTGGGATTAGGCAGAGGATTAGAATCTTTGAAAGTTACATCGGAGCAAGCTCAGAAATTCGGCTGCAGGATCTGAACACTCTGCATATCGATGATGAGATTTTCCACATTGCATTAGCTAAGCAAACTGCCACATCAAAAAGAAATTTTGACTGCCAGCTTTGGCTTACATATTAAGTTTTCAAAATGTAATAAATAGTACTTCTAAAAAATTAAATTTTAAAAATACTTTTACTCAACTGTTTAAACACTGTCAAATCCCGTTTGATTATCGTTGAAAGATTACATGTATGATTCAGTTTTTTTAAACTTGAATTAGACTGGCCCCTTCAAGGTTTTGAAATTACAGTTGGTCTATGGTCCGATTTAGATTAACAATTGTTCAAGGTCACATAGTTGGAATAAAATATGAATTTAATTTTTTATTTTTAAGTTGGAAATAGAAAGGTGTTTGTAATTGATTTGTTGTTGGGAGTTGAAATGAAGAATATTTTTGATGGTAATGGTGCAGGAAAGAATTGCATAATAGTATTGGAGTAATATAAATTAAATGAGATTGTGGATTATTGAGACGTTAATAGAAGTGTAATTATGGGTGTATCTTATCGTTTACTCCTCCCATAATTATGTCTCCTCCTTCCTGACCTGGCTTCCCTCCATGTGGCCTGCCCTCTTTATCTCCTTCATTAGATTGAATTTATTTAACACATTTCATTCTATTCTTTATTATTTAGTTATTAAAAGTATAATGATATTTCTTTCGCTTGTGAAAAATTTCTAATTATGCCTGGATTATGGATTGTTTACTAGAGTGTGTTTATGTTTAGAACAATCAAGAACTTTCTTTTGAGACTTGTTTGTGTGCATCGGATATGTGTTGATTGATAGAGCCATTAGTATGCCGATGAGGAGTTTCATTAATGATGACTAAACTGTTATTTTTGGTTTATTAAAAACACTATAAACTAGTTACAAACTTCTTCCTTTCAAAAACTTTTTCAATTTTTTTATTTTGTAAATTTTAGTAATACTCAATTAAATGCGATTCTCTATAAATTCATAACATCTTCATTACTTTCTATTTATGTTATATATTTTAATTAGCTATGAATTTGTTTAGTTGGAATAGATTATAAAGTTTGATAAAAAGAAAATTAATGAAGAAGTTAATTATTATTTTTTCATTATATTTTGTATTATTTTTAAAACTAAAATTGAATTTTTCAATTAGTTTTTATTAATTTTGGTATATAATTTTATTATTTAATTTTTTTATTACTACTAATGTTTATATTTAGTAATTTGAAATTTTTATTTAAATTTTAATACGTTTGCTAAAATTTATTTATATTTTTTGCATTAGTAGCTTTTTTTAACAAATATATTAGTGAAAAAGATTCTTTTAATTGTTTAGCACAAGTTTCTATTTCTTATTTATTTAACTAAAATACATTTTCTTTTTGAAAGAGAACTAACATAATTTTTTAGTGATCATTTTATTATAAAAATTGAAAAGGGACCATTTTTATAGTATTCCGGAAAAAAAAAAAAAAAAAAAAGATACATTGCTATCTTACAAGGCCTTGAGCTCAACCCAAACAAATAAGGCCCCCAATAAAGTAGGAGGAAGTAATGAAGTGGGTTTGCCGCTCGGTTGCATTGGGATTTATTCAACAGAATCAACACTAAATGATTGGCATGCCTTTTCGCCAAAAAAAAAAAAAGACATGCCTGGCCCTAATCTTAGAAGTTTGTCATGTTTGCAACGACTTATTTTTACCTGCTGTATTCCAACTTATACTCCCCTCTTTTTAATGCTGTGTTACCAAATTATTATTTTTTAATGTAAATGAGATCACTTATAAACCAATAACATTTATCTAATGTTAATAATATAATTAGCAGGAATTGACATTGAGATTTAAAAATCTAATACGATTCATAGATTATAAAATAATCAACATGATACACCTTAATTAACAACCCTTAATTAACTTTAAGTGAAATTGAGAGATTCTAATCAATAAAGTCTTTTTTATTTAGAAGGAAACTTCTCCCAAAAAATTAACAGTTTTAACATTAGAATAACAAATGTTATTTTTTAATTTTATTTTAACAAAATATCAAAAAAATTTGAAATTATTTAATGTGATATTTGATCTAGTATATTTACCAGTATAATATAATACAGATAGAAATACACATATCTATTATTCAAAATTTATATACATGTATGACAATTAATGATTTAAAATATATAATATCTACTTGAGTAAAAAACAAAAAAACCATAATACTTAGCAAAATTTATTTTTTTAAAATGAAATTTAGATTTAAAAAAACGACATTTTTTCCTATTCTCAATTTCACACTAAATCTAACTCTTTGCCGATTTTACCATTAACTAATTAGGAATTAAACAATTGTATACCCAATGCAAATTTTCATAAAAAATTGAAAAAAGAGAACAAATGGAAGGACCAAATGTGAAACGTTCCACCTAGTCAAATGCTGACTCGGTTCCACTTGCCATGCTGGACAAGTAGTTAGTGCTGACATGGATTTTTAAGTTAAAAAAAAAAAACGTAAAAACATGCTTCTTCCTAGTTCTTCAAAAAGATAAGCAGTAAATTGATAGAAAAACGTGAAAATTTATTGCATGGAAGGTAGCCAACAATAAGTTCTAGTTGAGATCCAACAAAACCCAATCTAAGAAAAACACAATCCATGTCAAATTTAATAGCTACTGTCACAAACTAAAATTTCTTGAAAAAATCTGGCAGCAACTATCATCACTCGCTCATTATTTTCATTCTTCTTCATAGTCTTTCACCTTGTACAAAATGCAGCAGACAAAATTATGAATCCAAACCATAACCACCGCCAATTTGGAAAGTCACGTCAGCACTTGGACCCAGCTACTCTGTCTAGCATGGTAAGTCAGTGTCTGACTTGGCGGAAAGTTTTGCATTTGGTCCTTCTATTCGTCTACTTTTTTCAATTTTTGATGAAAATTTAAATTGAGTGTGCAATTAATTAGTATCCAATTAGTTAATGGTGAAATTGGCAAAAAGTTAAATTTAGAGTGAAATTGAGAATAGTTCAAAAGTTTCGTGGTGATATTATGAGATAGACCCGACATTTTTACAATAGTTTTTATTTAACCTTCTATATACATAAAATTTTCTACAATAACCGCATGGAGTTTGACCGAGAGAAGGATCAAACTTGCTTGCAACAATTTTTTTTTTTTAAATGGTTAAAGTAATTTGTATTTGGTGTTTAGATCATGTATAATGAATAATTTTAACTTTATAAACGCATATAAAATATAATATAAACGGTTCATATTTCATTACCAATGAATTTTAATTTTGAAAAAAAAAAATTGTTGCCATGGAGTTCAAAGCTCTTTTTTCTTTCTTTCATATATATACATATATATTGTACTCTATTTTTCATTAGTGAAATATCTCTTTTATGTATTGTCACAGTTATAAGGGTAGTAAAAGGTGAGAGAAAAAATAAACCTGAAAAACACAGTGATTAAGCATTATATTTAAACAAATCACAAAAATTAGAAGGAAGAAACCTAAAAGAAGAGAAAAAATTATAATCAACAAATACTCCGAAAAACAAATCTGCAGCGCATCCAATATGATTCCTTCCTTTATGTATGATGCTGGCAAAGTTGCAGACCAGAAGAAGCTGCTTTTCCCATATTAATTTTACAATCTTCAAACTTTTTTTCCTTTTATTTCTCTCTCTCTCCAAATCCATATGCACAAAATTCATGTGTATATACGTTTTTTCGTTTTGGGTACTTTAAATTTAACTTCCATTCAACTGCTATACAATTTAACAGATTTTTCCAACAATTCCCTGTTATTTCCTGGAATTTCTTTGACTCTTGATCCATTCTTGTATATCTTGAATGATGGAACAGATATTACATTTTCTGACTTAGCCAAGTAGGGATGATCTTCTACCTCCACCTGCCAATTATTATTACAGTTATAGACTTTTGTTGATATGAAAAATGATTATCAGTTAAAAAATTTTTCAAGATTACCCATTTTTGGAAAGATAAATGTCCATAATTATCGGTTAATTTCCTTTCTCTTTATTAAAAATATATTGTTTGAATGATTGTGATTAATTATGTTTATGATATGATATATTATTCCCTTTTACTTAATTATACAGAGGGAAAAGTTTCAAATCGGTTTAAAGCATTTGTAGGCCGTATGACTGGTTGGTGTGATTAGACTACTAATAAAGTTAATTAGTAGTCTAATCTTTTTCAAATTTGATTTGAATATGAAAATTATTGCAGATAAACAAACCTTAAGAAAATTAACAGATGGGAATCTCTTGCAGACTTGCTCCATAAGCTGTAACATTTGACTTTGATTCTCTTTGTTGCAGAAAAGCACTACAGACATTCCTGTTAATTTTGAAATTTACCCATTAGTAAAAGCAACTTTCTTAACTCAATTTCAGAGTAGTAAGTGCATAATAGATTACAAAGCTTACCAGGTGAAGTTACTAAGTATCTAAAAGTTTCATTGCTTGATATAAAAATCAAGTTTGAACCAAATTTCATGCCTTTAATATCTTCGCCGCGCTGCTTCTTCAGCTGAATTTTGGCCTCAAATAAGGCTCTTCCTATCTCTTCATCTGCTGGACTTTCTCTTATTAACATCTCATAATCTTCAATTGTAGCTTCCCATCGTTCCAACTATTAAAAAAAATGCAATATTTAATCCGAAATCAATAAAAAAGAGAAAAAAAAAAATTAGTAAAAAATTACCTTAGCATTGCAATGAGCCCTTCTTAGTCTGGCCTTGCTATAATTAGGCTGCAATCTAAGAGCAGCAGTACAGTCCTCCACAGCTTTTTCAAATTGACTAAGTTTGGATCGACAAGCTGCTCGGTTGCATAGTAAAATAGAATTATAGGGTTCAAGTTGAAGTCCTTCACTATATGCAACACAAGCCTCAGAGTAATTTGATGCCCTGAATAATAAGTTCCCAGTAATTCTTGCAGATGCTACTGCTCTTGCAATTTTCACAACTGAATTGACTTCTCTGTTGGTGGGATCGAGTCGAGCCGCTTGATGGGCTACTTCTGCTGCATCTTCAAACCTATCAACACAAAAAATTAGTTTTAGAAACATTTGCAATAATTTTATTCATCATTTGACAAATAGAAAACGTAACATATAGCAACCTGCCAGCAGCCATGTAAACCTGTGCCCCAATGATTAAGAGATAAGAGGTGGTGGGCAGCCCAAACACACTTGTACATGACTGTATGCTAAAATTCGGTCCTCTTCGGTAGGATCTGTAGGCCTCCTCATGTCTCTGCAGTCTCAATAATGCCTCCGCCTGCATTGCATATACCTACACACAAAAAAAAACCTGTTAACAATCCCTATTTGAATTTAGATTGATTTTGTTTTTTCCTTTTTAAAAAAAAGCAGCACGTTTATATGCAAATAGAATTACCTTTGGAGATAAATCAGCACCAGAGGAAATTGCACAGTCTGTCTCCTTTACTACCACTTTCCATACTTTTAAGTTTCGAGCTTCTATACATTTATTAAGATGCTTCTGAAATGCTTGAACTTGTGCAATATCTTGAGAATCAGCACATGATCCTGATTGTTTATAATGATATAATGCTTTCTCTGCTTCTCCCAATCTGCATACCATATGACACATCATCATTAAAATTAATTACCAAACATAATAATTTGATTAGAACATTTAGCATTATTTGATACCTGAAATACAATGCGGCCACGCGGTGATGAGCTTTTTGATAAGAAGGATGAAGTTTAATAGCTTCTTTACACTCCAAAACAGCCTCTAGAAGACGGCCTAATCCAATCAAAGCAGCACTTTTGTTACTCCTATAAATTGCGTTACTGGAATCAAGAGTAATTGCTCTATCATAATACACTATCGCTTCTTCAAATCTTCCTTTCTTGTATCTCTCATTTCCCATGTTCTTCAGAATCTCAGGATCCATTTTATTTTTTGATGGCCTCTGAGAGGGTCGAAATTCCCCACTTGAATGTCTCACAATATTTCCCATAACACTATTACCAAAACTGTTTCTTGGTCTTGGAGTGGTGTTATTGGAGCTGGTTTCTTGACTGTTGTTCTTGTGAATTAACATTAAATTGCCAGAATTTGCTGGAACCAGAGGTTTACTGTCTTTGGATTGTTGATTAGCGATTATGATGCTAAGATCTCTAGACTCGGATGAAAATGCCTTCCTTAGATTACCTTGGCTTGAACTTGTTGAGGACGTTGAAATTCTAGCAACATCAGTGGATTTTCTGCTTTGTTTTTTAGCGACGAAGGAAGTGTCAAGAACGGAAGGATCAGATTTGCTTCTCTGTTTCAGCGAAATAGAATTTGAAGATTTTATCATTGTGGGTGCTTTCTTTTTCTGTTGCTGGTAATGAGTATACAGTTGTTTTCCGCCGCCAGAAGCTCCGGCTGGCTGGTCAATAAAAATGGTGCATATAAAAGGGAACATCTTGATCATAAACTATGTGATTGGGATAAAAATTGTCCAATCAATATTCTCCTTAAGGACCAAATGATACAAATAAACGAAGTTACAAAAAGGAACAGTCGTATTCAAAATAAAAAATAAAAAATGAAAAGTCTTTAAATTAAATGCTTATGATTAAAAAAGAAGACCTATCTAAGCAACCTATTGGTCCCATGCATATATATATTTAAGTTTGCTTACTGCATTTATCCTGAAATTATCATATCCAATATTTTAGTTTATAAGATCTTTGAATAATTGTTATTATTATTTTTTTCCATATGATATGGTAAATTAGTAAGCTTCTTTTGAAAGGCCTAGATTTTCTTTTCTGCTATTATTGAACTTCTTCTTACATATTTATTAGCACATGCTAAAGAATGTATTCTTGGACTAGGTTAAGAGATTGTATTCCAGGAAATTCGTAATTTAATATTTGTGATTATATTGCCACTTTAATACATGGTCTACTCGTAAAAAATTCAAAACTTTCAATGTTTCCACCACAAATACTCTTTGTATCTAAAAATAAAATAATAATAATTCAAATAAATGGCTCAAGATTATTATAAAAAAAAAAGACCAAATACTTAAATTCAACAAGCAGAGCACTATACAAATAAAATATATTACCCAAAAACAACTATATTATATTATGTGAAATTTACTACCCTTGATCAGTTCATAAAAAGAGTTCAAAGTACAAAATATTAATTGGATGCAATGAATTTGTGGATATGGATGGCATAACACAATATGATGATGGGGACTAATCAGAAACTGATTTAGTTTTACTTCAATTAAAAGAAGAAATTAAGAGGGCAATTTCTTTTCTGCAAGAACAAGGCAATAAAGAAAATATATGGTTGAGAATTTCACGCGTTTCGGTCTTCAAATCATCTTTCATTAAGGACCCAATTTCAAATTAAAACATTTCCAGCTACACCAAATATATATCCTACATAATTAATCATTTCTTTCCTTTATTTTCAAAAGCGTCTTATTATATTTTTATTTTTTTCCTTTGAGGATACATTCAAATTTTCTATTAGTTACCATAAAAATACAAAACCATTTTTAGTTGTTTATTTTGTGTTTCATGATAATTTATATTATTTTTTTAATTAATTAAGAGAATTTATTTTATTATGCTAATTTTAGTCGATTTTTTTTTCATTCATCTAAATTAAATGGCTATCCATTTACCTTTATTCCTATTATCTTTAATTTAACATAAATTTTATTATAAGGTTCTATGAGATTGATGATAATGAGAGTCGAAAAATTAGTTTTCCTTGTATTAGGGTGTGTGTGTGTAAATAGAGACAAAATAGTAATTTTGTTTCATAAAATAAAATACATATAAAATCGAGAAAATGAGTATATATAATAGTTATGTGAAGCAGTATAGCTGGTTCCAACTGCTTCCCTTGGAATCAAATGAACACTATCACATTTGCTAATTAAACACAATATATGCCTTTTTATTCTTCATTTTATTTAATCTTTGAGTTTTAAAAGTAAAGAATTTGTCTTCAAATTTATATCACGTGTTTGTATGGATGACCTACATATTCTATGAATTGTTTTTAAAATATAAAAGAGTGCATATGGATTTGATAAGATTGCAGACTATATAATTGTATTATAGTATTATTATAGAACGACCAATTTTCGTTGATAAGGAGAGAGAGAAACAAGCATGGGAATGGATTGATGTGCAAGTTCAATATTTGGGCTGGACCACGTGACCAGCTGTCTACCAAAATAGAAAACACTTCTCCTATCTACCTTCTACTTGTCTTTACACATTTAGTACTGTGTTGAACACAATTTAATTAGGTATGTATCAATCCCCCAGTTTGCAGATTACTACTAAGACGATTCTTACAATCCTAATTACTAGTTCTCGCCAAATCAAACCACATTTGTTGGTTTTCTTAAACTTCATTAACGTGCTGGTCAGCCAAAAACACAAGCATTATGTAATCGCTATAACGACTCATTTTGTTCAGCAAATACAAAATAAGATTTTATAGGAAATAAGATATAAATAGATGTTTTACAATTTTTTTATGGCCTAAATAAGATATAAATAGTTATTACTTGCCACAGTACAATAAATAACAATTTATTATCAAACTTACATTCACACAATAAGTTAAAAAAAAAGTGACATCTATCTTAAATTTTTATTAATGCATTGAATAATATATATATATGAATGAGTAATAAGAAAGAAAATAACAACTCAAAGAATGTGATATCTATCTTGCATTTGAAACAAAAAGTCTGATTTTAAGGAATAATTTTGTTTGTTAATTCCATTAGAAAGAGATGAATGATCCAATAAACAATCATTCCTTTTTGTGGATCCCAATTTTCTTTTACAATACAAAATTAATGAGAGAAGTCCAATATGCAATTATTATTTGTCTAAAATAAAGAAAAGCACAGAGATAATGTAAGTAAATAGGAAGAGGTGGGTGAGTCCATCCAACTTTTTTAAATTGAGCCATAAGATACTGTATTGCCGGCCGGCTACTATTCTTTTAGTTACCACAAAGAAAAGCAAAATCTTTCTGAAAAAGGCCACATATTGTCCACTTCTATACATACATACATACATACATTAAATTAAAACACTAACCTGTAAATAAAAGTAATTGTAAGCTGAGTTGTTGTTTGCACGTTGAAAATCTTAAAGTTTAAGATAGCACATTGCGTAGAGGAAAATGGAAAAGTACGTGCATTTCAAGTGTGGTCACGTGATCCAATGCCTATTCTTCAGCTCTAAGCTTTATCTTATTGGTTTTTGCTTCACTCAACAAGACATTCTGCTTCTGTACATATATGGGTAGTGCCTTCTCCTCCTCTTTCTCCTTCATCCACATGATTTCTCTTCATCATATTTTTTTTTTTTTATTCTTTTTCATTTCAAATCTCTCTTCTAACGCTGAATTATACAAATTTTGTTATAGGGAATCGTATTACTCCATGTGTTTTAGACTATTTCTTTTTGAGGGACTATAAACTTATTTTATACTATTTGTATATCATTTTATTTCCGCCAACCATTTAGTCAATTAAATAAAACTCCTGAATTCTATCAATTTCTTGCAAACTCGCTGTCAACCTATCGTAAACATACAAATGTTATTTATTGTGGGAGTGACTGTGCTTTTTCCATAAAATGAATTTTTCTTTTAACTTCTAGTGACTGATTATCCAACCACTGTTACTTGACTATGCAGACACGAAATAGGGATAATATTAGAAAATGCACCATTTTTAATTTTGAAAATAATTTCTACCTTATTATATGTTTAATTCTAAAACAAAAAAATTTAAGTTTTTACTCTTAAAAAGGGTCATATTTATTTTAAATAGTCTATTTATAATTAAAAAGTGATTATTTTGGATTTTTTAAAAAGAATTAGCCCTTTTAAAAAACCTAACCATTTTTAAGATGTCATAATAATTAGCGGGCTACTCCCACGAAATAAGCACAATTAAGGTCTTCTTTCAAAAAAATGACACTTAAGGCCCAAGCCCAATATTTGCTCTCATAGAATCCATTGACCCACTTTTTTCTTTTCCCTTTTAGAGGAAACATTGACCCACATCCATTAACTCTTACAGTGGCTAATATACTTTTGCTTATCAATGTATACAAATTGAATACTTTGTGTGTATATCTGTTTTATACGTTTATATACCAATTGTATACCTGATACGTGAACGCTTTCAAGCAAAATTTTGCTGGCCCGGTATTGTGCTTTTAAAAAGAAAGGTTATTGATCCAGAAATTTTTTGATATAATTTATTTAAACAAAAGTTTTTTTGAAGAATTTTGTGAAAGATGAGAACTTATTGTACTCTATAATATTTTGTTATATTCCAAATGAATTTTATTTCACATAAAAAAATTCCTCACTTCTTATCATATTTAAATTGAAAATAAAGAATATTTCAAATATGATATCAAATTATAATATGTTATTTTTAGAGAAACAATTTATATGTTGAAATCTTATATAATAACTAATGGTTAAAAATGTTATGGTTTGATTAGCCCTTAGAGTTGTACCCAATATTCACTTTGGACATATGTTTAAGTTTAATTATTAATTTCTCTGCAAAAATACGGCACTAAGCCAACATATAAATGAAGTGATTGAAGGTACAACCAACATTCAACTATTTGAGTAGAGATTAATATTATTTAAAAGTTAAATATCAATTTTCGTTCTCCTCATTATTACTACAGTCAATTTTTACCTTACTTTTTTTTTTTCTCCATCTATTACCAACATCAACCCCATCATCCATTTTGTTTTTGTTCCTGAAAAAGATTTTTACAATGTACGTTTCGCCACTCATTTAAGCTTCTTGATTTTCTTTGTCTTATTTTTTCATTAATTGTTCTATGTTAATGCAATTAATGATGTTATAATTTTGAACTTAATTGCTGTTTTTCATTTGTTTAAATGGTGTATTTTAGGTACACCTAAAAGGTTGTGATTACTTTGAATGGCATTCATATGAAATTTCTTGATTCAGCCATTTACTTGATAAATGAGATGGTACAACCATTTAAACAAATGAAACATGCTCTGTGTTTTTGTATTTGTTGCATTTTGGGTTTAATTATTTCAATTTGATTTGCTCTGCTCCTTTATTAGTAAACTACACATGTTAACTGTATGGCAAAAAAATAAGTCAAAACGCTTGCTTTTTTTTTTTTTTAAAAAAAGAAAAGAAAATTCTATTGACAATGCATCACTAACTAATTTAAATTCATATTTTTCAAAAAAGAAAATTTTTTATTGCAAAAAGTAATTACATATTTAGGATGACTTAAACTCCGTTTTTCTTTATTGTATATTAGATTTTATTCTGCCCGAAAAGAAAATTGGTCTGAAGGAAAATTGTGACATTATTATATATATGAGTTGATACTGATGCTACTATAACAGCCACCAAATTAAGCAAGTTCCACAGAAAAAGAAAGAGACGAAGACAACAATACCAAAATCAATGTCGAAATATGACCAGAGAATGGGGACAAAGGCTTTGGTAGGAGCTCCCTTCTCCCTCTTCCTTTCCGCCACAACTAGCAATTCTAGTTTGGACCAACAAAAAACGTATAAAGTCTGGTGGAATTCGAAGCATAATTCCTTTGATGGTTAAAAACAAAAAGTCATCTATTTCTCTATACTCCCCAACACATATAACTTGATCGTATCGTTGCAAACTTGCAATAACAGTAATAGACTTAGAAATTGAAATAGCTTAAAAGTTACTTTAATGAGTTTATAAGTTTTTCTCCATAAAATAAAAACATAGTGGATGAAGCAGAAGATGTACAATTGGGTGGGCGTTGAAACTAAAAGCTGTAAATAGTGATTATATATAGTTTGTACTCTCACAACTTCCTTTCGTAATTAATTTTCCCCATTTGCTATTTTTTGCTTTTCCCCTTTCTGTTGGAACTGGTAGGTCTAATATATGTTGTAATTAATTATAAACAAAAAATTCGTTCAATTTAGTTTAAAATATATTATACACTAATGAAAAAAGAATAACTTAATGATAAAATTATATAATCCAGACAGACTGTATGCTTAGCCTAGTTATTAATTAAGTAATTAAGCCTCTTAATTTGCCACGAGTTAAATAAAATCCATATCCAAGTTGCCACCATATCTTTATTACTTTGGATGAATAAATGAGACAATTCTCATCTTCCACGCAAAAATGTAGGCTAGTTTTTGTTCAACCACCATATCCTTTATTTTAATTCCACTAGCTTATTTCAAATGAGAAGGGAAAGTTAGAGAATGAGAAAAACATAAACAATAATTCGGTTATTCAAATGGTCCAATGAACAGAATTACTTACCAAGTTAAACAAACTTAAACCCATTAATAAAACATTTAGCTTAACAATCCAGCAATATAAATCCTTGTCTCCCAACAAGCAGTACATATGTACATGTATGAGATACCTTATACTATTATAAAATAAAATAAAATAAATGTGATTAAGGTGATAAAAGATAATAAACATTAAATCAATCTATTTTATTTTATATGAATAATAAAGGAAGAAAATTAAATAGTTATATATTGAATTATATAGAGATATATAATATACGAGGGAAGCAGAGAAAATAACCCGACACCCGGACTAAAGTGCGACTATCATACAAATATTGATTGAAATGAAGATAAATGAAATTGAAACGGGAAGTTTTAGGGTTGTGGGATATGGTTTGGTTGGTTTAAGTAGGGCACCCTACTATAGAATATTATTACACGTACTTTGATTATGACATCTTAGCCTCTTCTTAATTTTGTATTTATAGTGACCACTACTGTTATTAATTATAAGTATTTGATCAACTCAATTGATTTTGATAAAAAATAAAAACTTTTTAATTTGGATGGTTGTAGCGAACTTGGTTTTGTGGGTGAACCCACCTATCCATCATCCACCACACCACACACACTGCATAATCTTCTTTTCTTTTTCTTCTCTACTCCTTTTAATTAACATTAACAAAACACACATTTAATTATCTCCTTTATTATTTTTTTTCTTTAATTTTTAATTAATGAAAAAAAGGAAAAAATAAATCACAGAATGAGAGAAATTAATAAATTTAGAAGAATAAATAAATTATATATGTTCTTTGGAAATAATAATTTGGATGAGGAAAATAGTAAAAGATTCTCTGAGGTTGCTCAATTATAGGTTGGATTTTTTTTTTTTTTTTTGTTTCAGCTTTGACTTGGTCAAATTAAGATATATATATCATCGTCAGCCCATTGCTTATATTGAACTTAATTTAATTTTATTAAAATATTGAAATAATATAAGGATTCAGAAGAGTAGATGAAGATAGATCCCGAATATTGATTGTTTGCAAGTGGTAATTTATAGCTATACCAATATTACAGAAATTATACCCTGAAAAGAGAATATTATTATATAAATTTTTAGTTTATTTTAATAACACAAAGAATAATGTTGATTAATTTTTAATAGTGATGGGTTTTAACAAGTGTGAACGAAAAAAGGAAAAGAATTTGGGAGATTATATGAATGGCGGTGGGAATATGAAGAAAGTGTGTGATTTCTTGTCTTTGTGATTGTGAAGAAAACTTTATATTCTCTGTTCTTTTTGTTTAAATATATAATAGTAATAATTTAGAGTATTTATTTTGGTTTAATCTCATAATCAAATTCTTGGTTTCACATTGAAAAGGGTATTAACCAACCGGATCTTTTCTCGCTGTCACATTCAGTTTGAGTTTGACCCGTTGCCAGCCACCGGCAACTCTCTACTTCAATGGAGACCCCACTCTTCTTCTGCACTCTCTAGAGGATCTTCTTAGTGGAAATATCTCTCTTTGTTTTCGAGTCTCTTCTTCTTTTTTTAGAGTTAAATATAACTTCTCCTCTTCTCTCAATTCTCTTTTTTCTCTTCCAAAAACCCTAATCTAACCCTCCATATGCCTTGAAAGAAATAACCAGAAAATAAAGAAGGAAGAAGAAGGAAGGAAGAAAGAAAGAAAGAAAGAAAAGGTTGAACTTTCTCTCTCTCTTAATCTCTTCTTTTGATTGGTTTGGGTTTTTCTCTCGAGCAATCATCACAAAGATCTGGAGGCAATTTTCACTCTTCTTTTGACAGAAACTTTTGTTGTTAGTGCAAGACAATTGCCTCCATTTCAGATCAGGCTTAAAAGATAAATATGGGAAACTTTCTCTTTCTCTAAAGCTCTTTTACATGCCTAATCTTCATTTTGTTTATAGGTTCTTGCAGCATATCCAATTGCTGCTATTTCTCTTTCTTTCTTTCTAAATTATTGATCTTTAATTCTTTTCTTAATTAGTATTCCCTTTTAATTTTGTTTATAAATAAATAGTACAAGTTATGGATTCTGGTAATAGTGGTAGCATGCAATCCTCAAGTGGAGATGAAGAATATGATTCGACATCAAGACCTTCTTTCTTGAATCCTTCAACTCACCTTGTTTCTTTATCTTCAACAAACCCACATAATAATACCCACCCTTCTCATCTTCTTCCTCAACACCACCAACTTTCCTTTTTTGATCCTTCGCCAAATCTTTTCCATCCTTTCTCTCAATCTTCATCAAATCCTATCAATTCCAACTCTTTACTAAATCTTGATTCGGGTCGCTCTCGCACCGCCGCCACAAGATCTAACCTACTACCCGATTGCACCGATCTTGGAATAACCAATACCCAACAACTTCCTCCGCCTTCAAATTCTTCCTCCGCCGCCGCAGCAGCATCATCAAGCCAGCCAATCTTGGTCGGTTCTTCATCAATGCAACTACGGTCAGCACATGATAATGGTATTCGTTCTTCTTCACCGTCGGATCAAGGCCATCATGTTGTAAGTACAAGAAACCCCAAGAAAAGAACAAGAGCTTCAAGAAGAGCACCGACTACAGTTCTGACAACTGACACGTCAAATTTCCGAGCAATGGTGCAAGAATTCACTGGTATTCCAGCTCCTCCTTTTTCAGCTGCCTCACCATATGCTAGAAGGCTCGATCTTTTTGGGTCGGGTTTAAGATCTACCCATTTAGAACCCATGGGTTCACTTTACCCATTACGTCCTTCACCTCAGAAACCACATCAACAATCGTCATTTCCATTCTCTTCTTCTTCCTCTTCACCATCTACTGTTAATGTTGAAGCCACCAATAGTAACAACAACAGTACTGTAAACTTATCAATTCCAGCTTCGAACAACTATCAACAACAGCAACCTCAAAATATGCTAAACATGCAAAACCAAATGCTTTCCTTTCAATCTCTTCTACAACCTCAGCCGACTCATAATATTCTTCAATCTTCGGTTAATGTTTCTGGTTTGGGTGCAAAGTCCAGTTTACCCTCCTCTCTTGAGGATCTGGGTATGAGCAGCCATATTGGGATAACAAGTCATGGTGGAGCAACAACACAAGATATGAGAGTAATGAGGAGTAATAATTATCAAGATCACATGAGGTCTCTGGATAGCTGTAAATTGAACTACTCAGCTTCTTCTTCAGATTTTCATCATAATCATGATAAGGGTTTAGAGAATGTTCCATCACGAGGTGAAGGTACGGTCGATTCTTGGATTTGTCCTTCTGAATAGCCAGTTTTAGAAGAAGAGAAGAGAACATATTTTTATTTGTTATTGGGATTTAAAAATGGGTTAGTTATTATTAATTATCATGTAGTTGAAGATCGTACAAGTTTTATTCAGGAATCAGGAAGGGTGTTTCTGCAACTTGTTGATTAAATTCTCCATTATCAAAAATTCGAAAACAGTGCTGTTTTTGGTGGTGGTGGTGGTGATGATGATGATGATGATGATAATGGAGGCCACAAGATTGTGTTTTTCATCTCAATCTCATTAACTCTTTTGGCTTTTTAGATATATTATTACAGTATCATATCATTTCATTTCTTTTCCTGTTTTAAAAATAAATAAACTAGAATTTTAGGAGCAAATTAATTATAACTACTATATGTAGATACTTATCTTCATTATAATTATAAGCATTACACATAATTACTTGATCATACTGAATCATTATTTTAATGTGCTGTTTGCTTAGTTCAAAGCAAATGACTCTTGTTGCGCTTCAATGGCTACTTATACGAACATACAATGCATTGAAATTCAATGCAAAGCAAAATTTTCTTTATCGTACCTTCTCGCCCGGAGAAGAAAAGAGAGAGGTCGGTGCTGCATTCAAAGAAATTAATGGAGTGAGTGGTCCAATTCTTTGAACCAACATACATATATTCTGACTTACAACACAATCAAAACATTTCCTCTTTCATCTCTATGCTATATATGGCTTTACCTTTTCTGACCTTCATTTCTAATTAATAATCCTTCTTAATGCTATATATAATCAAACCTTAATTAGTGAGAAGAATCCTCTTGGAAATGGAAAAATGCTTTTCTATTTTACTTTTCAAACCATAGACGAAAGAGAGAGATGATTGTTATAATCCTAATCAATAATAATTAGAGTGATTGGTGGCAAAGATTAAGGGAATCCTTACCTGCCGCAATCATAAACTACATGTAAAAAAATAAATAAATAAAAAAATTGTCCCCATTATTGTTTCATTATCTTCAATTATGATCCTTTAATTATAATTTATTAATTACCCTCTTTTGTTAAGAGACGATGAGATGCCCACTAAATAATTGTTTGTCATACATTAGCTATGGAAGTTTAAAATCACTAATATTAAAAAGAAACATGTGCATAGTATCTAATTATGAAGAAGAATATGGGAATTGTTATATATGGGTTTAGAGTAGTTGAGTGGGTTCGGTTGCTGATCAAGACTTTTGTTCTGCCCACGCAACTTGAGACCATTCTCTTATTTGTATCCATCAAAGACAAAACAAAACCTTCATTTTCTAGAGTTGATTAAATTATGTTCCTTGGAATGCTCTATTCTTAAACACAATTATATGTATATAAGCTAGCTGACCTAAGTTATTATAAGTAAGTAAAGGGTAACGCTACACGCATATTATTTTATTCAATGGAATCGTTAAAATATGATGAGCTCGCGATCCACACCACCAAAGCTAGTGATGCTTTTCTGTGAAAATAGATATATAATAATAATAATAATAATAAAAAAGTATATAAACGTTTTGGTGAATCAGATTTATGTATTGCTTAATCTTGCTTTACACGAGTCTAAAATACAAAAACCAATATTCGTCGTCATAAACATTAAGCACTATCTCTTTATTTTCATATATTTATTAGTGTGGTTCCATATTTTTAAATTCTCCATAAACTCTAAATAAACCGAACAAGTATATATGTATTATATATAAGAGTGACGCAAATTAAAAGACTAACCGAACTACATTTAACTGTCTTTTAAAATTCATATCATAACAAATTATAAAATTCAAAGTTGACAAACTACCTTATATCTCTCTTTTTTTTTTAAAAAAAAAAATAACGATCAATTTAAAAATATTAGAAATTAATTCAAAGTTGACAAACTACCTTAAAAATATCTCTCTCTCTTTTTTTTTTTTAAAAAAAATAATGCTCAATCAATTTAAAATATTAAAAATTATTAACTATGCATGGATGGTCCCAAACAATTTATTTCAAATGATTTTTATTACTATTCTGTCGTTTTTCCTCTCTTATTAAAAATAATACTAGGTATTTATTTTATATTTTAAATATTTTTTAGTTGCATTCCAATGCGTATTTTATTTCATATACTCATTATTTGTAACTTTTATTGAATTTTACATTATTTTTTATTGATTTTTACAGTATGTTTTAATTTTTAGTTTAACGTATAATGTTTTAATTGTTGATTGATGAATAAATTTTAGCATGAATATGATAAATTTTATATAATTAGATTTATTAAATTATATCAAGAGAAAAGCTAAATGTCTCAAAATTGAAATTGCATATTTTAGTTTTGAAATTAAAAATATTTAATTTATCATAATTGTAATATTACGAATATAACCTTTATATTATTTAAAAATTCTAAATAAAAATAGATAGTCTCAAAATCATATTTATCTTCTTCTTTTGCATATATTTCCTATCAATTCTGAAACTAACAATATAGAATATAATTAAAGAAAAAGATAAACATGACAAAGAAGTTGTACAAATTTGAATCAAAATAAGAATTTGTTTGAAACAGTTTTTAAACAAGATGAATCTCAGCACATATTTATAATAAACATGAATATATTCAAATAATTGGTAACATATCTACTTTTATAAATATAAATCTATAGAAAAAATAAGTTGAGAATTTTATAATATGTGATTTGTGTGACAATGTTTCGGAGAATTTTGTTTTCCTAGTGCTCTATATGCTTAAGTTCTTTTGAACAAAATTTTATAATAATTTTATTTTACTATTGCTAATTTTATTACTTTCTAATTAAATAATATTTTCATAAAAATAATTAATATAATAACAACGATGTAATTTGTAGACCTTTTCCTAAAAGAAAAAAACCCTATGATGCAAATTTTTATATTAAATGCCAACCAATAAACATTATTTTAAATTTTTAATTAAAACATAACCATTTGTAAGTAAAATTTAACTAATTAAATTTAAAATTAAAATGATAATTTTTTTTTTCAAATGGAATTAATAAGATGGTTAATAACTACCGGCATATAAATCAACTAGTAAGAGTTGTTTGTTCAAATTTAACTAAATGTTTCAAGTTTGAATTTTAAGAATACAGTTACATTAAAACTTAGTAAAAAATTTTTTATGGTATTTAATTGTTTTATCCGACTCAATCTGAACTAGTAGGCACCTTTGGTTTGGTATTTAAAAATCAGATGATTAATAAACTGAAAATTTTAATAGAGACATTTAAGAATGGTGTTCTTGATTTCCCATTTTAGATATTATGATAGAATGTTGTTCTATATTCTCTATTTTAGATATTATATGGAATTATATATTAGATTGGTGTTTCAGAAGTAAGACTTTTTCAATTAATCTAACCCATAAAAAGTGGAAGGGAAGAAAAATAAAGTAAAATTTAGCTAACTTGTTGGATAGACATGGACATGGACATGGAGTTCAGTCATATATAAAACAAGATTCTAATATTAAAGAATATATTCTCAACTAATATATACAACTTCCATTTCAAACAAATAGGCACATTTTTTACTGCTTTTTATAAATTTGTCTCTGATTTAGAATTCCTAACATAGCTCTCTCTAAATATTTCTGATTAATAAAAAGAAATACCATTTACAAAACTATATATGATACTAAATTAATCAGGTAACGGTGATAGTGGGACTGGGGGGACAAACTAATACCATTGGGATCCACATATGAAGAGAGATGTTGGTGTTAAATATTAAAAGCACCAATATGAAATAGACAACAATATAAAAATAACGAAGAAAAGTCCTAAAAATGTCATTTGTAATGTTGTTTATAAGTACTTAAGATGTAAAATTTGTTTTGGTACTCAAAAAGTTTCCTTTAATTTCAACCGAATTTCAATTGGGGTGAAATTGAAGAAGTTTTCATAAGTTTGGGTGAAATTGTAATTTTGGGCTAAAAAAATCTGATATGCTATATACCACTTAATCCCGTGTGAATCATATTTGTTAGAATGTATTACTAATTTAGGCGTGATGAAATTATTAAGAATTGATGAGAAAATAATAGTGAAATAAAAATAAAAAGGTGAATGATGATTAAAATATGCAACGTTTTGATTGGTAGTCATAGATTTCCTTCACATGCTATATCTTTGAGCCCAGAGAAGAGATCATGAATTTGGAATATACAGTTGAAATCATAAAAGTTGTATGAGCTGATTATATAATTAGGGACAAGAATAAACAAGATTGCAAGAGATTATATATAGTGTTTTAGATAGCTAGGGAGGAATCTAAATCATGATTAAGCATTGAAATTGAAAAAAAAAAAAATGTAGTTTCATTTCAGGTAAATTTACATTATTTAGGTATTCTTAATTTGTTGCTAAAAAAATGAGGGGTTATATTTGTTTTTAATTTTAAAGAAAAAATGATTATGGAATGCAAATTGGAAGATAAGGACAGAATGGAGAGGGGGTGACATGTGACACTTTCTCTTGAGGAATGGTGATGGGGGTGGACCCCTGCCAGAGAATAATCTGGTTTTTAGCAATCATGATTGTTTCTTCTCCATCCATCTACCTCACTTCTCTTCACTCTCAATGTTTCTTCTTCTCATATGCTGCTCTCCAATTTTTTTTTTTTTTTTTTTTTTAGTTTAAAAATTCTCTGTTTATTTAAAAAACAAATTGTTAATTTGCTCCGGATCAAGTGAAAAAATTTTGGATGAAACATACCAGTGCAAGTTTGCGTTGGTCAGCTAAAAATCTCTGGTTCTAAGTTTGCGGTTCACTGGATTCGATATGAAACTATCACACTTACAATTTGATTAAGTTCATAATTTAAGTGTGTTTTGTGTCTGAAATCATGAAATGCCGTCAATTAATCATAATTGATCAAAAATCGCTCGAACCACTAAAATTTTTGAATTGCCAGCTAAACCATAGCCCCTAACTTAAGCGGCCCTCCAAAGCTTGTCGTGCTTCGGTCTGAATATGATCCTTGCTCTTAACGAACCATGAACCACAAATCTTCAGGCCGAAACTGACGCGGCTCAGCGCTTGGCCTACTGTACAATGACATTTATATTCTTTAGAGTTAAAAGACAACTCGTTAAAGCTAATTAAAGTGTGATCTGATCGGTCCTCCTATTTTTAAAAAAAATGGTAAATTAAAAAAATATTGAGTTTGATTACTGCGGACCACGATGTACTTCTATTTTGAAGTATATTACTCCATATAGCAATTTTTAGCAAAAAAAAAATTATAACAAAGTCCTTTTGAAAAAAAAAAAATAATGGAAGTGGCAAATGACTACTCACTCTCTCTTATGCCAAACTTCCAAACCCTAAAAAGTTATATACCTTTTCCATTCTCTTCTAGACTATTCACTCTCTCCAACAAAGCATATATCTCATATGTTATATGGGACTCGGACAAATTAATGTTTATGTTACTTAGAAATATATTTTTTATACAAAAAGTAAACATATTGAGAACCAAATCTTTAGAAATATATTTTTTTGTCTAATAACATAATTTATGACCACTCAATTTAAAGTGATACTAATTGTCAGCGTGATATATCTCAAACAAGGGAAAAAAATAAAAATTAAATTTTTTATTGAAAATTTAACATTTTACACTATTCTTCATGAATAAATATTGAATTGTTGCCAACTATATCAATATTTATTTTATTATCTCTATCTCTATAATAAGGTTACTATTATCAAATTTACTTCTATTCCATCATTATCAATATCATAAATAAAATATACGAATGATACTGTTTTCACATCTAAGCTTTTTCAATCCAACATTTAAATTGAAATTTCTTTTTTAAACGGTAGTTCTATAATATAATTATTGAAACAAATAACAATTAAAAGCTACGGTCAGAAGAATAAAACCATAACTATCAAGTCTCTGTCTTGAAGCTACTTGGTTTGTTTGAGACTCAAATTATATTGTTAGAACTATACTACTAATTTTCAATGCTATATTAATCTACAAATCATGAATCTTCTTGTCAATTGCCACCATAATCTCTGCTCATTATTTGTTTTTTTTTTCCATATCAAATTTTATTAATGTTAAAAGTAACTAATCGTTTAAAATTCGATCTGAAAATAATAACTCTTTTTATTTTTTAATTTTTAGAAGAATACAAGCTAAGAGATTGTGTACTCCTGTCTTAATTTTAAATATATCATAAGATTACTTTTAGATTTTGAATATATAAAAATAAATTTATGTATTTACTAAAATAGCAGATATATCTGTTTGAGACATTCATATTTATTGTTTAAAGAATGTATAAATTTGGTTTTGGTCTTAAGCAGTTAGTCTATAGTTGAACCTGAAATAGGAAGTTGAATTTAATGATCTAACCCAAATTTGAAAGCCAAAATGACAGAAATGGGGACAATCTCTATCTCTATTTAACTCTCAATGGATCAAAACAAAATATTTATTTGTATTAAAATGTATAGTCTTATTTCAATTAATGGTAGCTGTTGGTGGAATATTCTTTTCTCAAATTTTTCTTCTTTTTTGTTTTTTTAATTTTAGAACTGTGTACGTAAGCAGTGATGAAAATAAATTACAATCTGACGTAATTAGGTGTTTGAAGAGAACGGGCTCCCAAAAACTTGAAGCCTTAGACCACCAATTGGGTTTCTTCTTCATATTTGTGGATGTGGGCTACAGCTGCTGGTGCTAATAATCAATAAGTAAATTTAATTTATTTACAGGTTTTGAATTAAATTAAAGAAGGGTTTGAATAGAAAAGAAAAACATGGAGTCATGTCTCTATCATAAGTGCAGTTAGGTAGCCCACTCGAGAAAGAAAAGTCCTTCCTTGGAACAGAATGATGCACTTTCACTATCCCCTATTACCCTCCCCTAAATTTTATTAAGGGATTCATAATTTCATGTTCTATATTAAATATTAATGATATAATTCATTGGTTATTAGAGCATTCAAAAGACTTTTAATTTCTGAAGAAAAAAAAAAAACACTGTTATCATCGGATCCTATGAGATCCAAACTAAGCCGGATCGAATTAAAACAAAAAGGAATTGTGACCATATTGTAAGAATTTTTTTTTTTTTACTAGAAGGGTTTAAACAGTCTAGTCTAGAGATGTGTTAAAGAAAGCAATGAAAGTCTCATTGCTTCAATATTCAACATTACTACTCAGCCACAAAATTCTTGGCAATAGTCTAAATTTCACCTGCCCCCATGCACCATATTACTTGACCCCACTCGCCTGTTTCTACACCTGCCCACTGTTAAATTAAATCTAATACTACACTATTAATTCCAATTTGATTACACGTTGAAAGCTTCAAATTTTGAATCGATTCTGGTCCAATATGGAGAGAACTAATTTTCGCGTGCCATCAATTCATTTCTTTGATAACTAAAAAAATTTGAAAAGAATATATATGCGCCACACAAAACATATTCAGGATATATAATTGTTGCACCAAAAACGAGAAATCAAAACAAACTCATTACTCATCTACTAGTAATGCCAAAAGGCTTGTTGTTTATTTATTGACATGAAATGGAGAAGGATCAGATTTTATTAGCCCTTCTTGTATTTGCGTTTAGCAAAGCAAGAAATGGGGCGGGGGAGATGCTGCTGCTGGCGGCAGTATATAGACAGCGTAGCGTGGCTGGTGATGCAAAAAACGATGTCAGTAACAGTTCATTGTTTCGAATGCCATGGGACACGCGTCAAACCGAGAGTTGATCCGGTGAAAAACTAAGGATGAAGACACGTGTACAGAGAATGTGATGCGGGCGGGGTCCGGTATGCCAAGTGTGCGTCTGGGCAGTGCAAAAACTCTCTCTCCTCTTTCAGGCCCACCGAACAAGAAAATGACATTCCTATGGGCTGCACATTCGGTCCATATATATGGGCTTATATAGTGCAGTTGGTTAAGCGAGCCTACTCGCCCCATGTATATCAAGGTAGATAAAAATTAAAATCCATATTTACTATTTAAGCCCTACACTTTTGTATAATTATAACTAGATACAATGTATCATGTTTGGCGTTATGGAAAATAACATTTAACTAACATATACTATTTTTGGCCGTTGTTTCAAAAATTTATATGACATTTTGTTTTAGTTTTTCAGATATCTTACTTGTTTATAATATATTGATTAAGTATGAACTATTATGATCATAGTCTAACTAAAATGAAGAGCAATATTTAGACCCAGCTACGCTTTTTATAGTACATATTTTTTCAAAAATATTCATATCATTGCAAAATGTTCTACTCATTCACAATGCATAAACACACAAATTAAATTTTTTATGGCTCCACAATAATTAATTTACATGATTTTTGTAATTTTAATTTATGTGTAAATTTAAATTTTTACACATATCAGTGTTTGATTGATAGTTTTTAATGTTTTTATGTCATATGTCATCTGAATCTCAGCCATTATGTATGCTCTTTGATGTCAAGAAAAACATACATTTATTTTAAGCTTGGATTTCTAACGTTATAGTTGTTGTTGTTCCTTTTTCATGCTAGTTACAAAATTTGAAGTTAGTGGGTAGTAGAGGAAGGAAAATGAGTATGAAATGCTTGAGTTGGGTTTTTTAGGCATTGCTGTAAGTGATAGGTTCTCATGATATTCTGAGTGCTTTTCTTCTATGCGTTGTCTGTCTTTCAAGCAACAAGTTATCCATTAGTAATTTGACTTCTTTATATTTCTATTTTTTTTATTTATTATGTCCTCCATTGCCAAAGATAAAGATAGATTTTATTTTTTTTTCTTTTTAAATCTTAGATTTGACTTCACCACGCATATACTCTTATTAATAGTTTATGTTTTATATTTACTCATTCATAAAATGGAATAACATATACGTTGGATGTACTACAATATAATTGTGTTTGAGTAATTGGTTTGTTAGGCAATTTACAATAGATCAGCAGTTACTTTTTAATAATTTTAGTCGTAAACAGAAAATAAATTAATCATAAACTTTTTTTATAGTTTTATTCATTAAAATCATGTACAATAGTTTTTATAAGTCGATTTTTATTTTTATTTTTATTTTTAATTTTATTTAGAAGTAGTTGTTTAGTAAACAAAGCAAAATGATTCTTGAATAATATTTTGTTCATCTTTTCAAGTTGAAGTCACTTTAATGAACAATCCTTCTATGCTAATTGAAATGCAAGCAATAACATAAATCCTCACTTATTTTCTTAATTTTTCACAGGTTATCAAATTGCCCAAATAAGGAGGAAAAAATTATAGGTGGATAGTTAGATATAAATTATTTTTAAATATTAATTAGTCATTATTTTATAATAAATATGTAATTCAATTAATTTAATATATATTTTAAAAAAAAAATAAAATTAAATAAATCATTAACGAGCTTAAAATTTTGACTCCTTTAATCTCCAACGACTCATTTAATTTTGAAACGGCTTGGATATGTATGCATCCACAAGTTTTTGTATGTGTAATAATTTTATTTCTTTCATAAAGTGAGTTTTCACTTCATAACTGATTTTTTCAGTAATATGATTAAAAATTAAAAAAATACATTTTTCTTTTTTGTTGTTTTTAGAAAGAGCAAAAAGAACTGTTTTTGAAAATAAAGCCCACCATTTGTCATCCAGCTTACACGTAGCCTTTAGTCACCCAATTAGCTAAATCCACCCCTTTAAAGAAGCCCACTTGTCAAATACAATTTCGAGCTTTATCCAGATCCACACCCATCCCAAGTCCATAAACCTTATATTCATATTTCTACGTTGTTACTTGCGACAACAGCAAGGAAATTAAGAAAAAGATGAAGAGAGAAACTTTGACCCTGCTTCTGGTGAATCTTGCTGGGATTATGGAGAGAGCCGACGAGTCTTTACTTCCAGGAGTGTATAAAGAAGTCGGAGCCGCTTTACACACCGACCCGACGGGACTTGGATCTTTAACTTTGTTCAGGTCTATAGTGCAGTCTGCTTGTTATCCTATAGCTGCTTATTTGGCCATCAGGCATAACAGAGCCCATGTTATCGCTCTTGGTGCCCTTCTTTGGTCTCTTGCTACTTTTCTTGTTGCCTTCTCCTCCACTTTCTTTCAGGTACTCTCTGCATACCCTTTTGCTTTTTTTTTTCTCTTCCGGTTCGTGTTTCTGCGTTTGGCTGGTGGTAAAATTATGGAGGAAAATGAAGGAAATTGGGGGTTTAGGTGTTTTACATAGATTAACGGGTCAAATTGTTCGAATTTTGTTGAATTGTTGGGTTGTCATCAAAATAATTTTATTTGATTAGATCGTCGATCCTTATTTTGCAAATGTAATTGGGATACGATTTGCTTAGTCAAAAGTTGAATGCCGGAAATTGTCATGTCAATTCATAAAATCAAATGTAAGAAAAAGAAGAAGAATATGAGAATATTCTCTAGTGGAGGCTTATTGGATCCCTCCCTTAAGACGAAAATCGGACCGTACGTTAAGTCAAAGGAAAGGCTTTGGGGGACGTATACAATAACTCATTTTTCATTATTTAGTTGCAATATACGATTATTTTAAAGTTCTATATATATATATATATATATATATATATATATATATATATATATATTAAAATGAATGCTGTTAATATATTTTAAATTAAAACATCTCCTAATATTTTTATACAATCCAGACTAATTTAGATGGGTCGAAGGAATCTCCTCATTTTATTGATATGGGAGAATGATGGAGGAGAGATAGGTGGGGGGTTGGGTTGGTGATGATCCGCCACCAATTTTTGTAGAAATGGTTGATGACATTAACTAGTTACATACTTTTTTTTTAAAAAAAAAAAAAGTTCAGTCAGTATTTAAAGAAGTTTCATATACGGAAATTCTTTCCTCTTATAATAGCTTTCCTTAAAAAATATTGTTGGATTGCAAATTAAGGCATCGTGCAGTTGTAACTTGTATTGGACTGATTGATTTTCACAGTGCTTGTACACCAGAAAATTGGGAAAATGTTTTGACTATTCTCGAATTAATTCTAAACTTTCAATTTAATATGTATTCATGTAAATTTGAACAAATTTATGTAATACAGGGGACTTGTATATATGTAACAAATTTGGTTGGCAATCGTTAATAATTCTAAGTGCATTATGATCAGCAGTATGTATGTAGCAAGCTGATTCATTTTATTGATTTTTCAAGCCATTCAGCTTTGATCAAACAGGTAGCTGTATCCAGAGCTTTGAATGGCATTGGACTTGCAATAGTTGCCCCCGCAATCCAATCCCTTGTCGCTGATTCAACTGACGACAGCAACCGAGGCACAGCTTTCGGATGGCTACAGCTAACAGCAAACCTTGGTTCAGTCATCGGAGGACTTTGTTCAGTACTGATAGCTCCAATTACATTCATGGGAATCCCTGGATGGAGGCTTTCCTTCCATCTTGTTGGAATTATAAGTGTCACAGTAGGTATACTGGTCTACCTATTCGCCGATGACCCACACTTCTCAGATGCTAGAATGAAATCTAGAAATGAAGATTCGAGCAAATCATTTCTATCAGAAGTGAAGGATATGGTTAGAGAAGCCAAATCCGTTATAAAAATTCCGTCTTTTCAAATAATTGTTGCTCAGGGCATCACTGGCTCGTTTCCTTGGTCAGCTATGACATTTTCAGCAATGTGGTTGGAACTTATTGGGCTTTCCCATGAGAGGACAGCATTTCTCATTGCTTTGTTTGTCATTGCTGGTTCCTTTGGTGGTTTGTTTGGTGGGAAAATGGGGGACATACTCTCGAAGCAACTCCCAAATTCGGGAAGAATAATTCTAGCACAAATAAGCTCTGCATCTGCTATTCCTTTAGCAGCATTGCTTCTTCTAGGTTTGCCTGATGACCCATCAACAGCAGCTCAGCATGGAATAGTCTTGGTTATCATGGGGCTATGCATCACATGGAATGCTCCTGCTACAAACAAGTAAAGTCTCTCAAACTCACATTCCCCTTTTTCTCGTTTCGTATAATACATGAAATTAAAATCTTGATACTTATTATGGTGGATTGCAGTCCAATTTTTGCAGAAATAGTTCCAGAGAGATCTCGGACAAGTGTATATGCACTAGATCGGTCTTTCGAATCCATATTGTCATCATTTGCTCCCCCATTAGTAGGAATACTTGCTCAGCATGTTTATGGTTATAAACCCCTTCCTGAGGGATCAAGTGAATCTGAAGAGATAGCAACAGATAGAAGAAATGCTGCATCGCTAGCCAAAGCTTTATATACAGCAATAGGAATACCAATGGCCTTGTGCTGTTTCATCTACTCGTTCCTATACAGTACTTATCCTAGGGACAGAGGAAGAGCGCAAATGGAAGCTTTGATAGAGTTAGAAATGCAGCAGTTAATGCTGGATGATGATTCACCAACTAATAGAGAGCTCAGTGAAGTTCAGCTGCTTGAAGATGAAGAGCTGTCTGTTAAGAACAGAAGTGTTATTGAAATGGAGTATGAAGGGGAGAGTATTGTTGATCTCGATGATGATGATGACAAGATAATGCTTTATCACCAGTTGACGTTCGCTAACTTAAGCAATACCAGAACTTAACCTAAATAATGATGGTGATTATGAGAATATTAATGCTTATACTTTCGACCTTTCAGGATAATGTTGAAAGAAACTGAAGCTGAGTTTTGTTCACAATGGCTCCCTGTTCTTGATTTTCTTAACGGGATAACTTCCAGTTTCTTGGTTGGTGAGTGAGAAAGGAGTCTGAAGTGATTGGAAGGTTTAAGCTTGTTGTATAGCACTAAAGTTTTTGTTTCTTCCTTCACCAATAAATTTTTTTTTGTCTTTCAAATTTCTTCTGTCCTAAACACTAAACTATACCAGACATTATTATTTTCCCACTGAAAGAAGCAACTGTCTTTACTTGTTTTTATTTTTATTTTTCCTATAAATAAACAATAGAGAATTGTTCTAATTTGAAAATTTTTCGGTTTTCTATCTGCTATATAAATTTCACCATACTCTATGAGACCATTTCCTAGCTTCTAATCAAATTCAAAACACATCTTAGTATGCTTCGATCTCTTAGATTTTCATTTATATTTGACTCATAATGCATGAGACTATACCATTCCCATTCCTTATCATGAGTTTTCAACAACAAAACGAAAAACAAAAACAAAGAGGATAAAATAAAACCCTCAAGTTTGAGCTATTCTCATTTCCATGGCAGCTCATGAAAGGGATTTATTTCGTACTTGCATAAAAACCACCTCTCCATGTACAAACTAAATATTACAAACGAAGATGGGAAAAGGAATAGCAAGGAATTGAATGCTTAGCTGGGTTTTCTAGCAGAAAACATCACAAATTGCCTATTCCTTGTAGCTGTAAATTCAACAAGCCCACAGGCTTTGCAGATATCTTCAAGTTCACGCTCATGCAGGAAGATTTGACTGCCTGATAGTTGTGCAAAATTCTACAATGTTAAGTGCATGATGGTTAGTCACATTCTTTCAAACAAGTTTTATTCAATACACTTCAAATAAGTGAAATGAGGTTCTCTTAACAGTACAAAACAAAACGTCCTCAAGTATGCCTCCTCTACTTCTCAGATTACTTCAATAAACTCTGATTACCATTCAGCAAATATAATTAACTATAATTGTATCATTTTTTCAAGACAATGTTTTCCAATCAATAAATTTCATACAAGTCTCTAAAGTACAGACATTTAAGTTCGAAACAATGTATAGATATTATTTTATTTTTAATGTACCTGGCGCAGTGGGCCCAAAAATGGGACAAAGTTGAAAGGTCCATCGAGTATATACGTGCTAGCAACAAGAATTCCTCCAGGTCTCAGAACTCGGCCTATTTCAGCTACCTATAAAACATATCTAACAAATCAAGAGATGGCAAAGCAAGGGAATTGAATCATAGAAAGCATGCTGGCAGACCAAGTAGAGAATAACCTAATAATATCCTTCAAGGCAATGACTACTGAATCCAAAGTTTATATACCATATTATGCAGAAAAACTAGTAAAAAAATGCCCAAAGCAAACATAAAAGCTTACAGCTGCTGAAGGTGAAGGCCAACAGTGTATAGCAGCACCAGCATGGACAGCATCAACAGAACCAGAAAGAAAAGGAAGCCTGGCGATATCAGCTCGGACTAATATGAAGTTCCTAAGGAAATAAACGTTGGTCATAGATTAAGTCAAAATCATAAAAAAAATATATATATATTAAAATTGCATATTCCTACAGAAATTGTATCTGACACAAGTAGAAGTTTCAGCCACAAACAAAATGAGTTCAGATCATCAAGGAATATATTGATGTTTAAATTAAAAGAATCAATTCTACTCTTTGGGGAAGTTCTCCTCCTGCTTGATAAATTCATAGCACTGTCTTAGCATGCTTTCTGAGTAGTCCAATGCAACAACAAGGGAAAACAACCCGCTCTTAGCAAAAAGTCTTGAAAACAACCCACTTCCGCAACTAGCATCAATAATATTTCCACCCAGAACAGGCTTCAGATAATCCTTGATCAAGTCAAACTGCAGAGCCAAATTGCTATATTCAGAGGCCTTACAACAGAAGGGGAATAAAAAATTTAACATGGGTTACAAAAACTACTATGGCTCAATTTGTTATGTAACAAAAATGACAGCAGATGATAGATCTCGTTCATGTTAGCATGTCCAACAGTATATCTGTGTATTAGGAAGCTTGCAACATCAAAAGCAGTTAAAATTTCTGTATTTGCTACTAACTAGGCCTTGTTTTATCAGTCCACAGAATGAATCAAAGCTTAAGCAATGAGGGTTCCATCATGAATGATGATTTCTTAGATTAAAAACTCCAAATGTGAAATAAACGCAAGATAGAATATTTCCAGGTTGACATTCATGTACATATATCATAATTTAATATTACGCTTTGAACCACCAAAAATTTATATGCTTTCTTCAATGGTTCAACTCACAACTTTAAACTCAAGACAGTGTGTGCGCGAATCCAAATTTATGTGAAACTGTGTAAAATTTATGATGAATAAATTGTCATGTTACCTCTTTCTCTGGGCCAGGGAAACCACCCCATATGAAATTTTGACGCCAACCCCTCTCATAGAGAAATGATATAAATGGAGTCCTGATACAAGAAATTATTAAAACACATGACATGAAAGATCTAAAATAAAACCATGATGTGGTACTACATAGTTTCATATTGCATTCTTCAACTTAAGTGAGAGGGAGGGAGGAGTTTCATACTGCATACCACCGAATCCATCACTAGTTGCTTAAAATATATATATATTTGGCCATGTATATGATAGATGCAGAGAGAAATCCCATGTTCAAGTTTTATGGGAACCTATGCTGCAAAATCCAAAAGAAAGAAAAAGGCCTTCTCACAAAAGGACTAATGGGAGAACATATCAAACCTGCAAATAACTGCACACGTTTTATGCCATTTTTGTCACATGTGAATGTGCTAAGTGCAATTTAAATGCTTAATTGAAGGAAATCTTTTAGAGTTGCCACTAAAATTTCCTATAGCTGCTAATGTAGTTAAAATTGACTAACTACATAAACTACCTTAGAGCTCCAATCAACCTGTTTGGGCTCTCCCATAAAATCCAGTATCACGTTATTAGATAAATTCATCGTTTGCTTACACTAGCAAAATTAGAAGTTCAAAAGGACTAGAAGCGACTAAGATTGCTGAAATCTTATATCCAATTCCAATTGTATGTATCTATTAGCCTAAATTTCAGTGCAAATATTATGGAAAAGAAGAAGAAGATAGTATTTACACTTCCACACCTGAAAAATTCCGTAGCCAAGGGCATAGAATCCTCATATGTTTTGAGCCCACTCGATAAAGTCAGTTCAAAATGCGTTTCCGTGCCAGAGTAACTCTTTTTACAACACTGACATTGCAAACTAGACCCAGAAGTATCTCTGAAACAAAATTCAAATAGTATTAAACCACCACAAAACACAACAAAAATCATATTCATTTACGAAAGTAATACCAGCGGATCGAACTTACACAGACAAGCCGCCGTCCCCTATCAAAGATAATGGCTCGTAACATACGGGGCAAGCTAAAATGTTGTTGCTATCGTTGGCCTCTTTTTCAACCACAGAAGATTCCTATTCAAAACAGATTTGCTTTCCTATTAATTTGACGAAAAAAAAAAAAAAAAGATAGAACTGCAGTCAAGCAAATTGATGGTAGAAAAGAAAACCGTTGGCTTAGTTTTGACGAAGGCCGTAGCAGAAGACGCGCGAATATTTGCCGCGAAATTGCGGGGCTTGAAGTTCGTTGAACAGTACCGGTTGAACAAATAGCGAGTCGAGTTATTGAGTTGAATCGAGACAAGCAAAGACGAGAGAGCAGCCATACTTGCCATCGCTCCCAGACTCCAGCCAAAGCGTTCCGTCAGTAGTACTAATTTTCAGAGAAAAATTTCGAAAAAAATACAATAAAAGAAAGGAAAACAGAAAAGGCAAACGTGTAACGTGTTCTATCATTTGCCTGCAAATTAAAATAATTACCAAAACTAACTTATTTTTTTAATATTGCTATTATTGAGAAATTATCCTTTTTTAAAAAAATTATCTTCCTGGTTCCTGTTAACTGCCAAATTAGCATACATAATACCATATTCGATTTCCTTACATAATTGGGGCTTCATACATGTTTCTGAACCATCAAACAAAATATGAAAATTAGATAAATGGTAGGAGGTAACATATATTTTCAATTGAAAATTTAATAAAATACCATAGAATAAATTAAAATATTCTTACAATTAAATAAATCTTTTTTTTTTCTTCTTTTTCCCTCTCTTTAATTTTTCTTTTATCTCTTTTCTACCAAATATTTGTATTCTTCTTTGAGGATAAGCAATTCATTTTTTCATCATCTTCTTTTTTCCTTAATTACTCTAGTGAGGTATTTGAAATTTGATTTAGCATCTATTCTTCACATTTCCTATTTAAAATCGGAATGCTTCTATGGATTTTATGTATTGTTTCGCTGGCGAAATCGGAATGCTAGTGAGATCGTGAGATGAAGATTTACTTTTACTAGTTACTATCCACGAGAAGAAATGCTTGGTAGAAAAATGTGATAACGAGGACTCGATATGTAAGCTTCCATTGCCATTTGCGTGATTGACCGAAGGCATTGTATTTTGCAAATTTTGGTTTTTCTACGAAATTTTTGAAGCTTAGAAATCAGTGTTTAACATGATTACCTCAATAATTTCACATTGAAACGGCTTAGGATTTTTATTGTGATTCCATGAACTTAGTTAGAATTGCAAATACTCGCGAATTATGATAATGCTGCTGAGTTTTCTTTGGCTTAGCTCTCTACTTGATAATGCTCTATGTTAGAAGTTTTCATTACCTCTCCACTTAAATTATATTGCGACTCAAACTTATAAACTGATCTAAAATTTTTACGATATTCAATTCTACTTTGTTTTACTTTGTATTTGAGGTTCAACAAACCGATGTTCCTTCTTTTTTTTTTTTTTTTTTTTTTCTATTGTGTTATTGATATATATACTAATATATATACATTTTATATATACTCAATATATTAATATATGTACTAGTATATATACTCTATAACTCTAGTATTTCTTTCAATATATTAGTATATATACTCTATACTAGGAGCAGTTTTAAATTTTTTATAAAAAAATGTTATTTTATTAAAATTTAAAAATATATGTTAAATCTTCATATTAAACACTAAATAAGTTCCCTTAAAATTATTAAAAAATAAAAAATAAAAAAAATCAGCTGCTTTCTTGTATATCTAAGGATTTAGTTCCTAACATCAAGTACATTTCATGTTTAAAATTGAAGTATAATATAGATAATTTGTTTAGAAGAAAATTAGTTTTTTGTCCTTCCATTTTTCTAAAGTGTGAATCTATCCATTGTTTGAATTGAGTTTACAAATAATGGTTATTTGGAATTTGAAACTAATTTTGAAAGTTAAATATAAGAATCCGTTATTGTCTTATGGATGCACCTCTAGATTTTTGGCCTGAATTAACATCCATTGGAGAAGCTTTTGCCACACCAACCGTTTCCTTCATTTTATGATGAGTCGTTATTTTAGACATTTTACTAAACTATTTTTTTCTTTTTAAATCAGGGATCCTTTTACCAAAGGAAATAGGGGTGGTTCACAAATCATGATTTATCTATATTCAGGCTCAAAATCAATTTTAAGGCGGTTATAGTTTGCATATTTGACCCTGTGTTATAAATGTTTTGTGATATTTATATATACAATCGCAATTTAATTTTTTTTATATCTTTGAAGGGAGAGACTAAACCCAATAACACCAAGGTGCCTCTATGCCATAGGACACCAACAGAATCTGCTAATACCACTTCCCTAACACAGGATGGAGGAGATGTGAAAATCTACAACTCCCTCTCACCTCCCACATGTTTGATTTGAAATGAAAAGAGAAAAAAAAAAATTAAAAAGGGCATAATCGCGCCTATATTCATGAAAAACAATTACCGTAAATAAAAAAGGACAAAAAACTATAATCAACCATTTAAAAAAAGTTATTGAATAAAAAGAGGGAAAGTAGGTAGTAAAAGTATAGTATCCAATTATGTGGGACAAATGTTTGCTAAATGAATTATCCAAGCAGATAATGATTGGTTTCGACATGATTTGCTGTATTTAGTTTTACAACACAACTCGAGCACAGTTAAAGAGGACAGCTTTTTAGAGTTAGCGTAACAATGTTCGTCACAAATATTATTATACTTTTACATCAACAAGCCCGTCTAGCTCAGTTGGTAGAGCGCAAGGCTCTTAACCTTGTGGTCGTGGGTTCGAGCCCCACGGTGGGCGATTTTATTTTTTTTATTAATTTGTTTTTAGAGAGAAATTAGCAAATAGTATCTTTGAAAAGGAATTATTTTTGAAATTTTTAAAAAATTTCAAGCATATTCCCTTTCTAATTTCCTTTTCTTCAATCCATTATCCTCCTCCTTCATCCTTTATGTTATGGTGATTGTGATAAAACAAAAATAAAACTTAGCCCAACAATAAACAACAAGCCTAGAAGCTTCCAGATCCATACTGACCATCTTCTTCTTCTTCTCTCGATTTGCTTTCTACAATTTATGATTGAGGAATTAATATACTGTTTTATTTTGTTTGTGGTCAGTTTGATTATATTTGAGTATACATGTTTTCAGCATGTATATGTTAAATTTATATATTTATCAGTTAGCGTATATGTATATATGTGTGTTGAGGAATTAATATAATGTTTTATTTTGTTTTTTGGTCATTTTGATTATATTTGAGTATTTATGTTTTCACCAAATATATATATATATGTTAAATTTGTATATTTATCAAAATATATTTTATATGTTTATGTTATAACCACAAATAATTATCCTTATATATTTTCACTTTTACTCCATTTTCAGGGCTCTATGGTGTTTTCATTAGTATTAGACTGTGATTTCTATAAGTTTAGTTTTTGAAAATTAGAGTGTTTTTTTTTTTCATAAAAACTGTTTATTTAAATTATAAACTTTATTAGTATTTAGTTATACCAAACTTTAAACTTGAAAATACGATGTTAGCTTATATCTCCCTATTTTTTTTACACTTTTGATTAATACTATGTTATAATTCCATGTATATTTGTTAATGTTGTTCTTCCAACTACAAATCTTTTTTAGTTCATCACATTACCATGTATGGATAATTTAGGTCTTTGTTTGTGCACAAACTTACCAATTTATAAGATACAAATTTCCCTTAAACCATATTTTCCTCAAAAAGAACAATTTCGATAATGAAAAGGATAAATATTTTATTGTTCATTTTATTTTATATTCATGACCGTACCACTTTAACTATTTAATTTAACTTCAAAATAAAGAACCATACCAACTTCAATATTAAAATCAAGAGATCAATAATTAGTAGTAAAAAAAATCAAAACAAGATTAATCTTTGATTAAAAATCACAAGAAATCAACAATGGTGTTAGTTTATTAAAAATCATTATCATCCCCCTGCCGACACATCTTATTGGCTTTGCACACACGGGTTTCAATATTTTATAAACCCATCAAATTGATAGTTAGTTGATGATATTGATGTTTAGTCAAATGATAGTGTTAAATAAAGTGATTTGAAATCACAATAAATTATTTAATAAGGAGTATGGTGATTAAAAAGACGTCTAGTTCACTCTCAAATTATTTTAGGGTTAGAACATAATCCTCCAATGCATAGTTAAGTATAGATAGGATATGCATTTTCATTTCAATTGATTAATAATAGTGCTCTAACGCAATGAATAAGGTTATGGGATTCTTAAAAATGGTACATTTGAATTTTATTGTTTAAGGTTATGTTGGCTGACCTACTTACCCATGCTATGCTATCATTATTCCAATTTTTTACTATATAATCACAACTTAACTAAATTAGCTTTTATTTTCCTAACTTATTTTAGCATTTGTACTGCCTGATCAAGCTCTTATTTCCGCTTAATAATACAAAGCTTGAGTTTTTCCTTTTAAGAAAATTATTCATTACAAAAGAAAATGAACCCATCTGTACATTCCAATAACTTGTAACTAACGGTAACAGCAGAGCAAAATCCGAGTTGGACAGAAAAGGGTTACCAAAAAAAAGTTTAATTGTTCTTACTTTACCAACACACTCCCATTTTCAAATACAAATTTTATAACGTTGTACAATTTTGTATGTTATGATTTTGATTAAATTGTCTTCTCCCAATGGATACCTTTATCTTTACGTCTACTGCCTATAATACATTCCCAACTTCCAATTACAAAATTACCCTTCCTATATTATTTTCTCCAATTTTAACCCTTTCCCCCCAACATTACTCCAATTTCACCTCAATTCCCTACTCATGGCCAATCATGGCATAGTTTTTAAATTATGAATTAAAAACAGAAAAACTTAGTTTAATATGTGCTCATTAGGTTAAATATCACACATTCTCACTCGATCTTTAAACCCCATCGCCTAGTAAATTACTCAATTGATTTATAATAATAAAAATTACCAAACTGAGTTAATAATTCAAATTATTTTGATGTGTCAAATGTTTGAAGACGAAAAAGTAATTAATAACAAAAGTATGGAGATATTAAATGAATTTCCAATTTAAACAAATTGAATTAAATACTTTCTTAATCTTAATTTTAATAGGACCATCAAACATTCACATTAGCACAGAAGATGGATTAAATCCATAAGTTGTCGTTTCTATTACAAATTTGTTGAAAAAATTATCCTAAAAAAGAAAGAAAAGATAGGAGATTAAAAGAGTAATAAAGGGTAGTTAATTGTGGGATCAATGTGATCCCAATGAGGAAGCCTGGTGTGTGTATATGAGGACACGTGAAACTTGGCATGTATGTATGTGCCCCCACCAAATGATTCGACATGTAAATTTTGGGTGGGTCACATGGGGTGTGGTGTGGTGTGGCGTGAAAATGATGCAATTTCTCTCTAGTTATTCTTATTTTCTTTCTCACCATCAACTGCCTATCTTCAACGTTCTAAAACCTGAAAAAGGTAAAGCTTTTGACTATTTCTTCATCTATATTTAAACTTGATGAAAATTATTTACTACTTGGTATCAAATGATATAGAAACTACTCGAAACCGCGTTGCCTATTTTTATTTTGTAGCTAATCCATCTTGCCTAATATGGTCATAAGATTATATCTATATATATGTCCCACTAACTCCAAAGAAGCAAATCATTCAATTTTCCTTACTTGGAGAAGTTATATTTTCTAGTTTTTTTATACTCAAATATATCCATGTATCATGTGTCCTCTAAAACCCTATATCTCTAAAATCCAAAATTTTCAATTATATTTTTCGAGATTTTCAGCGATCATATGTTGAAAATAAATAAGTACATATTATCGATTCTCATGTCGAAAGTTTCAATTTGATATACTAACTTTCTTCGTTTATCTCCAGAAATGGAAGTTGTATTTTGAGTTTGGACAATTTTATTTTGGTCCCTGTAAAAATATAAAATATGGTGCTTATGGTAAATTTCAGTTTGGTATTTTAATGATTTTTTTGACAAAAGGACAAAAGTATTTAATGGTAAAAAATACAGAGGCTAAGAAATATAATATTTAAAATAAGAAGACTAAAATATCTAATACAGTAATTTACTCTTAAAAATTTTTACTTATTATTATAAAAATTTAATTTAATCGGGTATATATTTATATATTTATAACTTTAACTCAATAATGTAAAATATATTAAAATGATAAAGTTTTAAAATTTCAAACCACTGATCAAATAATTAATTTTAAAAATTATAAATTTTGATTTATTTTAACTAATGCGTATGTTTTTTAGCAATTTACGCATCAATTATTAATGGATATTACAAATGTTACCGATTTACTTATAAATGGATCAAATTGATAATTTTGTTTAAATTTAAGGGGAAAAATTGGTAAAAAAAATAAACATGGTAACTTGAACATAATATACAAATCCAGACTAAATTGAACATTTAGCTATTTTAATTGAATTTAAAAAATATAGTTGGTGGTGAATTGTACCAAAGATTAAAATAGGATGATTTTGTGACAAATGAAGAGTTTGATGTGAAAATGTTAATATTTGAGAAAAAGAAGCATGAGCTCGAAGTTAATTTTCAAATTTCTAAATATAATAATTTTCATTTATTGCGTTTTATATTAATTAATTGTCGTTAGTTAGTTAGGGATTAAAATTTAAAACAGTATGGATATGATATTAAACTGATTTAAATGAATTGTACTGGAATTTTAAATGAGTTCAAATCAGGGTTCAGGGGTATTTCCGTTCTTATCTTGGACTTAATATTGGAGTGGCATTTCGGTCATTGGCACCGGTTAAGCAAGTGAATGCATAGGTGAAACCGGCACGTGGCAGTGACAGAAGCGCACATGGTGGGCATAAAATCAAAGAGCTCAAAGTCTCGCATTCTCGCAAACGCAGAGAGAGTGGGCGGTACAAGATTCAAATTCATCAGCAGCGATGAGGGAGAGCCTTCATTTGTAATTCTATATTAGTATATGCCCTCATTTTCATTTCATTTCTTTGCTTTTAAAACAGAGCAAGAGAAGTAGCTGCTACTCATAACTTTGACACATTTCTCCTCTCCCAAAAGCAACCTTCCAGATCAATCAAAACTCAATTAAACTGCCTATACCGAGGACATTCCTGTAATTTTATCAGATCCGTCCATTAATATTCTCTCTGTTTTCAGCGACAAGAGGAAAAAAAAAAGAAAAAAAAAGAAAAGGCAGAGCGGTAGCTAACTCAGTCACTGTGCTTTTTTAAGACACTTGCAGGGAAGGAGAAGTAGAAGAAGCCAATTACGCCTTTCTTTTTCTCTCTGTTTAACTTACACTAACTTTCCTTTTTTTTTCTTTATATATATATTTACTGTCCAAATTCAAAGTTGCATTTCCTTCTTTTGCTTGCTTGCTTGGTAAATTGGAAAGCTTTAATTCAAGAAAATAATGGAGAGGAGCACTCCTGTTAGGAAGCCACACACTTCTACTGCAGATCTGCTCACTTGGTCGGAGAATCCGCCGGCTGACTCTCCTGCCGTTGGCTCTGCACCTCGCTCTGCTGCTCGCTCTCACCAGGTGATTTCATTTCGAGTTTTTTTTTCCCGTAATTACAAAATTCGTTACCACAAATTTGAATCTTTGGTATTTGATCAATCAGTTAACTGATTGATTCGCAATCGTTTCAGCCGTCTGATGGGATCCGTAAGGTAGTGTTTGGAGGTCAAGTCACAGACGAGGAGGCTGAGAGTTTAAACAAAAGGTAAGATCTGTATCTGCTTCTTTGTTATTTTATTTTATTTTATTTATTTTTAAACTGGTGTATGTTTGATTTTGGTGGTAATAAATGCAAAATCAAACTGACACGTTAACTGAATTTGTTTTCTTGTGGCCGTTTTTCCCCTCATTTTTCTTTTTTTCTTTTGTCTGCACTTCTATTTTCTGCTCCCCACTCTATATCTCTGTCTGTCGTTCATTACAGCTTCAGATATTTTCCCGCTTTTACTTACCTGCGACTTACAGTCTAACTCTATGTATAGGATTTTGGAATTAATTTCTAGTCTCAGTTTTGTTTCTTTTTATTTGAATTTCCTTAATGGATCTCAAGATATGAGAAATCATTAAAAAAATTTTCTTATTGATGTCCAAAGATAAGAGAATAAGATGTTTGAATATTGCTTTGGTTGTCAAACGATTAGTCTTCAGCAATTTATGTGAATCTTTGGTATGTACTATATAGATCTTTCTCAAAGGCACGATTTTGGTGAAATTTGTGATAGAATGAGTAATTTACTATTTTTTTTACGGTAATGAACTCTTGGGAAATTTATTCATGGTTTGAATCTTCAATCTGTCTAGGCGGGCTGTAGTCAGGCCTGAACAATTTGATCTTTTTTTTTTTTACCAATCTGAACAATTTGATCTTTACCTACCAATAGTATGAATATTTTAATATTAATTTATCTTGATCGTAAAATCGGAAAAGGAGTAATATATTATCCAGGTTCATGTCATCATTCTGCAGTGAGTAGGACAATTTTGGTTCCCTACAAACTGTGCCTTTTGCTGTCATTCTCATCTTTCTAGGTTCATATTCGTTCATATTACTTTTGCCTGTAGCAAGTGAAATATGGTGGTGGTTTCTTTGAACATGGTCCATAACACGATTATCCTATAGTTGCTTGTTACTGATCTATATTATCCATGCTTGTAGTGCAGAACTGGATTTTGTTCTTCTTTTCATTTATTTTTTGGAACAACTAGACATCAGATTCTAACATTATCTTTCTCGGCCTCCTTGCTCCCATGTTCTTCATCTTGTTTGAGTATTTGAAACAGGTTGCGCCAGATAGCCAATTGATCCCTTTGGAATGTCAAAATACCATTTTGGAGTAATACAGCCAAAAGGCAGGAAGGATATGATAACTAAATTGTTGAAATATGCTGATGTAGATTTTAATGTATTATGGATAATTAGTTAAAGTATCTCACTTTCTGCACCTTGTTGGAAACCAACAGGTTGTGAGGTTGTCTTAAGCATAAGGTTTCTAAATACATTTCTGTGCAATTTGCAGGAAACCTTGTTCAGGGTATAAAATGAAAGAGATGACTGGTAGTGGCATTTTTAGAGCCAATGGAGAAGAAGAAGAATCTGAAGCTGACACTGCCAATGCCACGCCTAATAGTAGAACAGGACTACGCATGTACCAGGTAACTGTTCATTCTCTCAGAATTAAGGTTTTGCAGTTTGCTCCCGACCATATAAATGAAATTTGGCATGTTGAATGCATGGCTGATTTTTTTTTTTTTTTTTTTAACTTTTACTTTTGTGGTTGGAATTTGTCAGCAAACACTTGCTGGGATAAGTCATATTTCGTTTGGCGAAGAGGAGGGTCTTTCCCCAAAAAAGCCTACTACTTTGCCTGAGGTGGCCAAGCAACGAGAACTGAGTGGCACCTTGGAAAGTGAGGCAGATGCCATGTTAAAGAAGCAGCTTTCTGATGCCAAGTGCAAGGAGCTCAGTGGACATGATATCTTTGCTCCTCCTCCTGAAATTTTACCGCGGCTGACCACCGTACGTGCTTTGGCATTGAAAGAAAGCATTGAATTGGGAGAACCTCCACACAATGTACGCGCATCTGTCAAAATTTCTTATGTGAATTTGTCTGGATGCATGAACTAACTGTTTTGGTGGCCATTCTCCCCACCTAAAAATAAAAAATCCCGTTTTTGGATTTTAATCTCACTTCCACAGGCTGGGGAGAGGTTGCAGTTATCATGTTCTCATCATAAATCATCATCTGCTCACCTATTTATATGATGAGTTACCCATGTCTTTCGATTCTGAATGGCTCAAGTTGTGATACATAAGGAAAATCAAACTGCTAGATAAGATGATGGTATAAATACAAATGGGCTTTCTTTTTTTGATAGTTAGGATATACACGTTCATCAAGAGAACGTATTATGCTTGACTGCTTTCTGAAGCACTAGTTAAACCGCACATAACTGGCAGCAGTTCATAATTATTTGCATGTAGAACTAACTTTATGTGTGCATACGTATTCTAAACTGTATGCTGTCGGTCTATTGTTCTATTTTTTTGCTCTTATCATAAATTCATTGGTTTAATAACTGACTTCATAATTTTCTGTTACTCTCAATAGCCTGCTGGCGGTGAGGCATCCAGTGAGGAACCTGTGGCGAAGACAGCGAAGAAAATCTATAACCAGAAATTCTCTGAGCTTTCAGGAAATGACATATTCAAGGGTGATGTTCCACCCTCATCTGCTGATAAAAACCTAAGCATGGCAAAATTGCGAGAGATGAGCGGCAATGACATATTTGCAGATGGGAAGGCAGAACATCGAGATTATTTAGGCGGCGTACGCAAACCCCCAGGCGGGGAGAGCAGCATTGCCTTGGTTTAACTTATTAGGTCTAACTCTGCTATCTCATCACTTCTGTGTCTGGTTTTGTTTTATTCCTTCCTTCCTAGTTGGAATGTGTTATTATATTATTTTGGGTTCTGGGGGAATGCTGTTTAGGCCTTAACATGTGGTTCAGTATTGCCAACTGTTCTAATTGGATGGTATGTCCATGTTGATATTCTTGTGTTTGTCAGTGCTTGTTTTAACAAAGTACATTGGGCATATGATATCATTATATTATTGGAAACCAATTTGTCTGGGCATTTAAACTGCACGTCATTAAAAAGAGTCCTAAGCTGCTATTTATGATTTAGAAAGTTCCTTGGCAATCTTTTTTATGGTTATTTGTGTTCTCTATAATATATATTCAAATATGTGGCTGATTTTGATAGTGATTATGTCAAGGGGAACTGTCTGTGTTGAATTAGAATCCTGTAATCAATGAATAGTGAGAGAGGCATTTGCTGATGGCAATTGACGAGCTTTCATAACCTGTTGAATTTTGATGTACCAACTGCTTGCTTCCTTTTTTTCATTTGGCTTAGAAATTGAAGGATTCCCAATTCTCTTCTCTAACCACAAGAGAATGAGGAAAGTAGTATTCCCAAATACGTAATTTCAATAGTATACACAAAAAAAAAAAAAAAAAGTAAACAATTGTGGATTTTCAAAATTTAATTAAACCTATAAACATTTCAACCAAAAAAATAAATAAATAAAGGTTATATAATATAATTTACATAGAATTTAATGGCTTGCTATATTTTAAATAAATGCATATCGCCTTTCAAATAAATAAATAAATATGGAAATCATTTGTTGACAGTTTATTTTTCCATCTGTAAAGCTGGTATAAGAAGTAAATTATTTTGGTAAATTTGATTTAAAACTATAATGTAAATTGTTTTAAATGTTTGATTTAAGGAAATTGGTGTATTTTGAGAAGAAATGATTATTCAACTATTTGAACAAGAGATACTATTTTATTGTTATTGAGGAGGCAGGCAGCAAGAAAATAACAAACTCTGAATCATATATAAAAAAGAGCAGGGCCTAATTTCACCTGACCCAGTCATTGTGACAAAAACGGAGAGCTTACAAGTGCCCCATAACTTGGGCCTTGGATAACAAGAAACATCTGTAATTGGTCAGTGTTCTGTCATTTATTGTTAATCATAAAAAATTGTATATACTATTTTATTTTTTAACCATATATTTTAAACCAAGCAGCAATTCATATGTTATTGAATTTTCTAACAAAAATGTCATCCTAATATTTTTCGTATATATATTTTTTTAAACTTAATCTGACACAGTATCCAAGTTTATTTATTTGGTAGCTTTTTCAATTTTAATATTAAAATTATATTTTTTTAAAGAAAAATAAAAAATAGAAAGAACTTCGCAAGGAAGGCAGTTGTAAATCAAACCTAGTCAAGTTTAAAGAGAAAATCAAGCAATTCTGTTTTAACTTAAAGATTCTGATAACTGACAGATTAGAGATAAATAAGAGTTAAGTGAGAGTAATTACATTTATAATTCTTTATTAGAAATTAAAAGAAAAAAAAAATATATATATACTTTAGTCACCTTTGTTTTCTGCTTTTTGTTATGTTAGTTTCACAATTGCAATTTGTATGTATCGTGCAGTGGCGAATAAGCTTCTTCCGCTTCCACAATAAGAAGATCATTGAAATGGGTTTCTGCCCCACAGGATCAGCTCCGTCGGCATCTCTCCACCTCCTCTCACTGCCATAACTGTCCTAATCAGGAAAATTACGAACCCGACCCTACCCATTTCAAATTCTTTATATTTACCATCATCAGGGAAAAGGGGAATTTTAGCTTCCACAAATCGATTTCTGACGTGGGTTTCGGGTTTTTCATTGTTTTACTCTGTAAATGTGGTATAACATATTGTATTTGTTATTTTAACGTTTGTTATAATGATGATCAAACGGGGTGAGGGAAATAAGAGGATTGCAGAGAACATGATGAGAGATAGGGACTTGTTTGATGATGTTTCTAATGTGCCATATTTTACTAGTTTTCTTTGTCAACAGAAGAAGCCGTCTTCAGTGAATAGCAGAGTCCCTTTGCTGCAGTCACCGGACCACTCTTCTTCCTCGAGTTCCTTCTCAAATGGGTTTTGTTCACCCGAAGATGGTGAGAGAGAAAAGTGGATTCTGGAGAATATGAAGAAAGATGAACAGCTTTCTAATGATGTCTCAAATGTGTCATATTTAAATCTTGTTCGTCAACAAAAGCTTCACTTGGATGTTCCTCAAGCAAATAGAGTATCTTTGCCTTCGCCAGAGCGCTCTTCTTTTTCGAGTGTATTCTCAAATAGATTTTGCTTAGCCGAGGATGGTTCACTGTACAACGCTCCTTTACGAGAGGAGGCTGAGTTTCATCCTCAATACTGGAATGGACTTTGTTTAGATTCTAAATCACCTCATAATTCTTACATGATGGATGAAATGGGTTTATGTCAAAGTTTTCGAGGGATGAACATTAGAGAGGATCAAAATGGTGGTACTAAACTGAAGAGATTTGAGGTGGACCCGGATGGACTTAATGGGTTTGGCTTGGATGAGGGCTCTTTGGGTGGGAATTTACAATACAATTCTAAAAAATATGGCTCTTTTGGGGGTTTCAGCAATGGGGCTTTTGATATTGAAGGTTTTCAATCATCTTCTTACAATGGAGTTCCTTTGAATAGCTATGATGACCAGACATTCAATGGCTTACAAGGTGATTTTGGAAACAACAATTATCCGTCGATGGGGTCGTCTGTTGCTCATAATCAATCCAATGATTTATCTTCTGGTTCAGGATTGTTTAATAACCAAAGTGATTATCTATTGGAGAGGAGAAAGGAGGGAAGAGAAATTTGGAGTGATTGGGGTGTTCGATCACAAGACCCTTCAGTTGCTAGGGCTTACCATGATAATCCTAATGTTTTCTCTCAGCTATACAAAATGGATTGTAATGGATGCAGAGGTGTTATGGATTGTTCATTGGGTGCTTCTCAGTCAATGAATCCCAAATCAGATTTGAATGTGTATGATCCATTGTACTATAAAGGTTTGATGTTAAAAGAAACGATTAGAGCGGTCAAAAATAGTGGGTTTGCTCACAGTCTTGTGTCTTTGAAAGGTGCAGGGGATATGGAAGCTTTGAACTATGAGGATAGTTTGGTAATTCAAGGAAAAGGTTTCAATCGTGTAAGCAACTTTGGAGACACAAAGAATTCCTGTAGTGATTTGTCTGTGCAAAACATGCGTAGGAAAAAGATTAATAGAGAAAGTTCTAGTTTCCATGGAGGAAGTTGGGAAAATGATCAAAGGCTAACTAGTTGTAGTTCATTACCAATGATACCAAGTGTTAATTCCTTGAGTGAGGTTCATGGTAATATACTAATAATGGCACAGGATCAGAATGGTTGCAGGTGGTTACAAAGGATTTTTGATGAGGGAACGAGCCAAGATATTGAAATGATATTCAATGAAATTATTGACCATGTTGTTGAACTTATGTTGAAGCCATTCGGCAACTATGTGATCCAGAAGTTCTTGGACGTGTGCAGCGAAGAACAAAGATTGCAGATTGTGTTCATGGTGACTGAAGGACCAGGACAACTTGTTAGGATTTGTCTAAACACATATGGGTATTTCCTTCATGCCAGATATTACTCTTGCATTTTATTTGTTTTGGAAATGGATCAGAAATCTTTTTTGTTTTTTAACATGTTTTTTAACATTTGAAACACAGCACTCGGGCAGCACAGAAGTTGATTGAGACTCTCAAAACCAGGCAACAGATTTCATTAGTGGTATCAGCCCTGAAACCTGGTTTTCTTGATCTGGTGAAGGATCAAAATGGCAATCATGTGATACAGCGTTGCTTGCAGTGCCTTGGCAATGAAGACAACAAGGTCCAAACTTACTCATTTTGTTTCCTTTACGTCTCTTAACTCAAATTCTTAGATGTTGGATTTTTATTGTTATGAAGGTTTTACCGATGTTATATTTTTCTTAATCCTTAAGTTTAGAACAAATTATTTGATCATCAAGGAAGAGTAATTGCATAGAGTGCTTGCTGCATGTTACAAAGTATACTTTCGTCTCCTGACTTTAACTTCAGAGTTAGGTTGGAAAGTTTATGCAAAGTTTAAACTTAGGATCAAGTTTGATGTCTGTCATCAGTAGCAATCTGATATCTAATGTTTATTATTAGTTTATATAAATAAAGGCAGGATGAATTGCATCCGGCTGGTCAATTTATTGATCGGTATCTGCAAAATAATGCATTGCATCTAATGAAGGATTAGATATAATAGAGAGATACATGTCAGTGGTTTGACGACATGTCAGTGGTTCGTCAAACCAATTTACAAATAGAAAAATGATTATAATGCATCATTAAAGTAGGTGGTTCCATATTTATAATAACTGTTGTTGTGTTGTTCAATGTCGCGTATATCTAACAGGAGGAAAAACTTTGTAGAGACAAACCTTCTTGTAATTGTCTTATGAAACCCATAAAATCTTAGAGGCTTGCACCATATTTGAGGTTTAGTCATATGATTACATAGGATCAATGCAATATATTTTTCTTGAAAAATTTTAAGTCTTCTTTATTATTTGTGTTTTGCAGTTCATTTTTGATGCAGCTGCCAAATTTTCTGTTGAGATTGCAACTCATCGACATGGATGCTGTGTTATGCAACGATGTATCACGCATTCCACCGGGAAATATCAAGAAAAATTGATACATGAAGTTTCAAAAAACTCGCTTCTCCTTGCTCAAGATCCTTTTGGGTACAGCATTAGATGTGTTTTAATGTTTGTTTATTTTTCTTTTATTTGCATCTTTATTAGATTATAGTAGTTCCAAACAATGCTTTTTAATGCCTTTCCCCTTTTTAGGTGTTCTCATTGATCCAATCTTAAATTTTTTTTATCAACCAAAATCTTTATTTGCAATCTAAAGTGTAAATTTTGCTACAATCATTGCCAAATAGAATAAACCATATTCATTTCTACATAAATACTATGATTGAAATCCATTTGGATTATGCTTCAGTATTCTTTCATGGTTTATGTGCATTGGGAGATTGGCTATGAGCAGTCTAGGTATTGGGGATTGATGCTTCAAGTGTGTGCTAGACATACATATCTAGTGTTCAATCTTAATAACATTCACATCTGAAAGGATTTCTCACTGTGCTGTTTAATAACATGCTCACAATTATTATGTTTATCTTTGTTATTCGTTCTTCTGAATGAGGATACATGCGATTAATTTGATACATTATCAAGTTGAATGTTATGTGTTTCACTAAACACCTCTCCTCCATGAACTGGATTGCATCTCACGGTTTCTATATGTGCGTGGCAGTCTTAGTACATGCATTTACTTGACAATTTGTTTCTTAATAAATAATTTAGTCTTAAATGAGTTTTGGTTTCTTATCATTGATCTAACATTCATGTCACTGCTACAGCTACTTGCTGTTTGTTCATACATATTTATATTTATTATTTAGTTCTTGTTTATACTCATCATCCATGATTCTTTGATCACATGGCAGATCATATGCTTTGTACTGAACCTCAGAAGTGTTGAATACAATGATTTTTACATTTAACTGCATATTAACTTTGTTCCTCCACATGAACAACAATTTGGTGCCATAGATGTTTTTCCTTGTGCCCTTACATAGGATCTGTTAATCTTGTTTGTGTTGTATATGGCAGAAACTATGTTGTTCAATATATCATAGAGCTGAAGAGCCCTTATGCAGTTGTCAACTTACTTTCTCAATTCAAGAAGCATTATGTGCACCTCTCCATGCAGAAATTTAGCAGTCATGTGGTTGAGAAATGCCTCAAACATTTGGAAGAAAGCCGGGAACAAATAATTCATGAATTGACCTCAGTGTCGCGCTTTGATCAGCTATTGCAAGATCCATTTGCCAACTATGTTATTCAATCTGCTCTGGCAGTTACCAAGGTTTGGAAATTAAAATATATTGGCTTAATTAAGTGGTCACTGTAGTTGGTAATATAATAATGTAAAAATCTACGTGCCTCTCCCTCTTGATTTTTTCTTTCAGGGTCCTCTTCGTTCTTTACTGGTTGAAACAATTCGCCCCCTTGTGTATTTGCGCACCAACCCGTACAGCAAGAGGATTTTCTCGAGGAATGCCTTGAAGAAATGATGTGAGAAAGGTTTCTGCTGGAAAGTGTTGTTGTTTTTTTAAGAGTTTCTACCTTGTTCACTACTCTAATAAACGGTCTACCCACGAACGAACTATATGTAGAATGTTTATCAGGATTCCCTACTTTTCTGGTATCTTGCTTCGATGGGTGGAAATGGAAGTTGTAGTACTCTTCCAACTCTTTTTGTTGCAGATACAAACTTTGTATTATGCTGTTGTCTTATTTGTCTGAACTTGAGGTGTAATATATTTTTGATCATTTACTTAAACTTTCCATATCTGCTTCCAAAATTCTAGCAATATTTTGATGTTAAGGTATCTTTCTTGATTTTGAATGTCTTGTCTACCACCTTAGAATTAGAATATACAGCTTCTAGCATTTTGAGGGCGAAGCTGTTATTTTGATGTTTTTTCGAACATGAAATGCCTATATTATATGGAAGATATCTAAATTTGATGTCTGGTTAAAATTTTAAGTGTCTTTTGAGCATGGTTATGGATGTTTGAGCCCAAGTTGCTGAATTGTTTATTAAACTGTATAATTAGTATACGTTCCAAATCAAATATAGTCTCCATAAGACATTGTTTAAGTAGAGAAAACATGGCCATGTGTTTTATTAAGTGAAAAGTAACAACCATAACCATACAACTGAAAACAAAACACATTATATGAAAATGAAATTGGATTCACAGCTCAGTTTTCCTTATGTCCGACGAGCCCAAGCAACATTTTCTCAGAGTCACCATGGGTATCCTTGATAATAGCACGGTCCAAAGGAACCCTGTTTCTTTGCTGGTACTCATCTTTTATAACCTTCAAATCTACCTCTGCTCTTGTAGCCACAACTCTAGTCAGAGCTTCTTCATCTGTTCCTCTTCTGTTGACGGCCAGACGAAGAACCTTCTCGAAGTACTTCTCTGGACGCGTCAATCACTTCACTGTGGCCCTCAGCAGTTGGAGAAATGCATCCTTGGGGTTGGTTTGCAAGTCATTTATTCAAAATTTTCAATGAGTAACTAATTAACAGAAATGCCAAAAACAAGAATTGGATTGATATGATATAATAAAAACCTTGTTGATATCATTGCCAAAGTCATTTTTGTAGTGATTAAGAGTAGCATTAATCTGCGGTTTGCTCCTGGTGGTTAGAACCCTTATCAGATTCTCATCACTGTAGTCTTTGATATCTTCTCATGGAGTAGCTTAGCCTCAGCTTTAGCAAGTGTCATTCACTTCGCCCTCGTATCGGTATGAGCACACAAGAGGAAACAATAGCTGACATCATAAAAAAAAAAAAAAAAAAAAATCCATAAATGAGTGGACAAAATAACAGAAAGACAGAAGATCAAAATGACATAAAAAAGGAAGACATGCCTTACAAAAATCTCCAGTTGTATGATGTTCTACATCCTCTTCAAGGGACTTTTTAAAACGAGCATGATAAGCTTGCCTCGCCTGAAGCAATTCATTTGCAGATCTTTTACAGGCAATTTCCATAAGAACCTGATTGCTCGAAGTCCATTTTTTTGTTGCCTCATTAGCTAAAACTGCATTGCGCTCGGCCGGACCAAGTGTCCAAAGCAGCACCAACCTCTGATAACAGGAAATTTAGAAACAGGATACAATAAAATAACATTTTTGTGATGTATATTCAAAATCTAACCTCAAAGGGATTTGTGAGTTCCTTGTCTAATGTCTTGAGGAGATTCTCACCGTACATTTCAGCATAAACGTCTCTTATTTGCTTGCGTTGAGCTGCATTCCTGTGTCCTAAAATGGATATGATCAAACCCTCATTTGTCTCCCAACCTGCAATAATATTTCTCAAAACTTTCAATCAATAATTTATGCAAATACTATTGCAATGAAAATCTGTAATTTAATCCCAAAGAATGTCAAGGAAACCAATGTCACATGGCAAAAGCCTAAAGATCAAAAGATCTTGAAAACATTAACGCAGATCCACTGCCATTGCAATAACCAATCATCATCAGAACCAAGATCATAATAATAAATGAAGGAAAGCAATGAAAATAAAACCTTGAACGGCTTTTTTAAGCTGCTCGCAGTCATCGGAAACTCGTGGAACAGGCGAAGGAACGTAAGAGTAGACATTTTTGTTTCAAGAATGAGATATGGGATTGTCTGTTTAATACTAAAAAACAACCGTAATAATGAATATGGAAAGGTATTTTCTTTTGGTATTCTCTCGATCTCTTCTTACGTATTAATGGCAGCAGGGAAAGGTTTCGTGGTGCCACTTAAGAAACGCGGAAACAACTCTGCTTGACCTCCTATTATTTCCCTTCAACTTGTTTATGGCTCCAAAATTTAGAATGCATTTGGCCAACCATAAACATAGTCTTCCCACAAAAAATTAACAAACACATTACAATTCACTAGTAATAATTTAAATAAAATACAGCGTTATTATTATTATTACAGTGTAATTCTTCAAAAAAAAAAATTATAGTGTACAAAATGCCATGGTATTTTACCGTACCCAAAATTTGGGCAGTGCGTCTGCATCACTGGCAGCAAGAGATACAAATTTGGGTGCTTATATTCACTAGTAATAATAGAATCACGCTTAAAAGCCTAACCAAGATAATGAAGATTCGAATATTCAAAGGCTGACACATATCTTTGCTGGCTTCCATTATTCTTTGTCCTTCTACTTATCTGATTCTCTTTGCTCTGTACTATTAGAAGAAGGAAGCTTCATCCATAAAGGGCTGTGCAAAGAAATGCCAACAAAAATTGATATTATAAAAAATAAAAAAAAATGGCTGATCTACAGCCAGCAGCAGTACCGGCAAACCAAGTGTGGTTATTTGCATTGGCGACATCCATGGCCACTTGGTGAAGCTCCAAAACCTCTGGCACAATCTTCAATCTGTAATCAACTCGGAAGATTTTAACTCTGCCGCTTAATCTTTTTGGGGGATTATTTCGACCGTGGCCCAGATAGCAAGAAAGTCATAGATTTCTTGATAAATTTACCCACCGCTTATCCAAATCAAAAGCAAGTGTTTCTGTCTGGCAACCACGACCTTGCTTTTGCTGCTTTCCTAGCTTTATTGCCAAAACCGCTAAACGGGGGTGCCGTTTAAGGAGGGATGGAAGGAGTATGAACAGAATGAAGAAAAAGAAGGATGGTATAAAGGGGAAGGGTATGAGGACATGTATTTACAAGGGAGGATGTGGGCTGGCTCTATGAAAGTTAGGTTTGATAATAAAGGGGTTGAATTTTTGGGCTCTGTTTATGATGCTGCACCCACTTTTGAATCCTATGGAGTCCCTCATGGATCTTCGGGTATATGGAAAGAATGGTCTTCATTTAGCAAATTACATTTGAATTTCTTTGGTTCTTGTTACATTTTCAGTATTTCAAATATTGTTGTTTAAATTTGGTTTGAAAGAGTAATTGTTGCATACAGATCTAATACAAGCAGTTCCTGATGACCAGAAGAGGTTTCTAGCTAATATGGTTTGGGTCCATGAAGAGGCAAGGCTTGTTTTTCTTTGGTGCTTTAATCTTTTATGACTGAATATATAATTTAGTTTAATTTTTAGAAACCCAACAAGCATTACAAGTAGAAAGCTTGGCCAACATGAAAATGTTTTTTAAAAAAAAAATTGCAGAAAAATGTATGTATAGAGAAGGATGGTGAAGTGAAGCATTATAAATTGATTGCTGTTCATGCTGGTTTGGAGAAAGGGAAAAATTTGGAGGAACAGCTTCAATCATTGAAAGCCAAGGACACCCAGACGCCCAAGATTGCGACTCTTAGTGGGGAGGAAGAATGTTTGGGATATTCGAAAGGTGGAAGTTCAGTTACTACTAGTTAAAATTAATGTTGTTTCTGTTAATGATTATGAATCAATCTCTTACAGGAATTAACTGAGAGGCCGACCATTGTTGTGAGTGGCCATCTCAGATTTATTATTGACGAAGGCGGTGGACTAGAGAATAATCCGGTGGCTGCCATGGTGTTCCCGTCCATCAAGATTGTTGGAGATACCGACAATTTCAGAAAGGGCAATGATTAGTGATGCTCTCCCCAAAATGGTAAAAGGAATATTAAAATAACCGTAAATAATAAATAATGGATTGTGATATGTATTATCTAGAATGTGAGATATGGAATTAGATAATGAAATATGAATAGTTAAATTAAAGATAATATTAGATTGTGAAGTAGGTGTGTGGATGAATTGGCATTTTCGCTTCCTTAGCAGCCATTTTCAATCCTTGTTTGAAATTTATGTGGAGTAGTTTTTGAGAGTTGGACTTTAGTGGATAGGATTCTATTCAAATTATTTGCTTGAACCACTTTCTGGCCTTTTTTCGTTCAACATGAAATCCAAACAATTAATGAAAATATATGGTAGCTTAATCTTTATCTCTACGCTACGCTTGCATCTTTTCAAAATTACACATCTTTAACAATCAATAACTTGCTCCAAATTATATTTTTTTATTGGATTAATTACAATTTATTATATGTACTTACATAAATTAGTTCTTTGATTTTTAATAATATTTTATTAGTCCTTTCTGATTTTTTATCGTTAAACACTTTAATCTTTCTATTTCTTAAAATCGTTATATGATTAAATTGAACTTTGACACTCATTTTCAACCTTTAATTAAAAGAACAGATCTCTCAAAACTTATCCTCTAATTTCAACAATAAGCTAAGCAAATGAGTATACTAAATTGAAATTCTTTACGTAATAATTTACAATTTATTTTTATTTTCAATATTCAATCCCCAAAAGGCATTAAAAGTTTTAAAACAATTTTTTATTGGATTTTAAAACATGTGTGGGCTACTTCGGCAATGAATGGAATTGAGGTCAGTGGTGTTGACTTCGTCTTGACGTCAACTTTTCAATTAGTGGCGCACATATCGTCAACGAATATCAAAGGTGGTAGTGGCAATAATCTAAAATTTTTGACGGAAGTACTTCCTCGGTTTCTCTTCGTTATTTGCTTTCCAATTTTTGGATTTTATTTTCCTTTTCCTCATTAAAAGAAAATATAGACTCATCATCATCATCATCATCATCATTTATTATTGGTTTTCTAATGATCAGATATTTAACGTAAGAACAAATAATGAATTCTTATGTAGATGTCATTTGCCTAGTTTATTATTAAAAATGGAAGATTCCATTTCTAAATAAGTGTTAAACTTTCATTTGTTTTTGTCCTAAAATAAGTATAACAAATTTTTAAAAGTGATTTTAATTTTTTAACCTCTATAAAATAAAATAAAAAAACTCATGAATGCTAACATTTAAATGAAAATTATATTAGATTTTTTATCTATTAAATATTATAGTTTCAATATAATTACTTAACACTAAAAATAAAAGTTAGAATACTTATTTGAGTATCGAGAGATTAATTTTTTTTTCATTTTGATCAGTTTTAAATTTTTGTATTGATGTTATGATAAAATTAGACTTAGAGAATTTAGGAAGAATTGAAAACATAATAAAGACTTTCTTTACTATTATTAAAAAAAAAAGGAAGCATCGATGATACCACATTTTTTTTTTTACCAAGAGATATGCATTCATTTACTATTATAAAGAAACGTTAGACTTTCTAAATTTAAAAGTACATAGACTTGACTTTCATAAAGTCTTTAATAATAAAGACTTAGCCTTTCTTTACTACTTGTGAATAGGTTCGGATACTCCTACAAAATCTGCAGCGGTTATGCAGCTTGGGTTTTTTCACCAAACAGGGAGGCTATATACTTTCTTGAGCTAATGTTGTAAGTGACTCTATTATATGCCCTAGCAATATTTATTCCTCTTATATATATATATACAAAAAAAAAGCATCCAAAATTGCAGCAAGAGGATCTATACAAGTGGAAGTTGAGCATCTAAAATTTGGGAAACCATATGCATTGTAGGGCGGGATTGTGGATTAGTGTACAAGCACGCACTTGCCATTTTCACAATTCTCTTAAGATCTTCTCTCATTTCAGTCGATGGTTTTGGGAGTCTTGGGTCCATTACATCTTCTACTTCTACTTTATTGTTATTACTTGATGAAGGAGACGATATGGAGCAGATGATTTCAACTGGGTGTTTTCCTTTTATTATTTCTAATGCCACCACTCCAAAACTGTATACATCACATTTCTCTGTCACTTTCATTGTATATGCAAGCTCTGCCATGTCAACGTCAAATTATATAATTAAATGCAAACTAATATATAAAATTTCAAAGGATATATTTGACTAGTTTTAAAAAATTACCTGGAGCAAGATACCCGTATGTTCCTGCCATGGCAGTCCAGTGAGAAGAATCAAGATTGAGAAGCTTGGCAGTGCCAAAATCAGAAATATGAGCTTCGTAATCAGAATCAAGAAGAATATTCTTGGTTGATATGTCTCTGTGAACAATTGGTGGAGAACAATTGTGGTGCATATAAGCCAATGCATAAGCAACTCCTTTTACGATATTTACTCTTTTTCCCCAATCCAATTCCTTGGCTTCTTTATCCATCTCCAATACTGCAGCCAAATTTCCACCTTCAAGATACTCGTAAACCAGGAATGAGTTTCTAGCATAGGAGCAATACCCATAAAGCTTTACGATGTTTCTATGTCTGATCTCAGTTAATGCCCTTATTTCGTTCAAGAACTCTTTTTGATTTCCCCTTTCGCCATCACCAACTTGGTTTAGCTTCTTTACTGCTACTGTGCTCCCCGATGGCAGATTTGCTTTGTATACAGTTCCAAATCCTCCTTTACCAATACAATAAGCAGAATCAAAATTGTTGGTACATTTTGTTATCTCATCATACATAATTCTTCCATCAGAACTCGAAATTAAGCATAATTCTTCTTCATCGCCTTTTTCTTCTTGGGGACCTGCTTTTCGTTTTCGTAAGAAGAAATAAACTCCTAAGAAGGCTAGAAGCGAAAGAAATCCAAAAACGGGAAGGAAAATTTTAAGAAACAGCATTGCACGGTTCTTTTTGGACTTGTGGGTGTTTGTAAAAGATGAATTGCAGGGCGGTAAGCCTTTGACATTGCCACATAATCCTTTATTTCCTTGAAGTTCTTCGATTGTGGCATTTTGAAATGCTTTGATGCTTGGAATTGGACCCTCTAATTGATTGAAAGATATGTTAACCGTCACCAAACCAAGCATCTGATTGAAGCCATATGGAATATAACCTGTAAGGTTGTTGTAAGAGATATTCAAAGTCTCTAAGCTCTGCAAATCACTCAACTGTGACGGAATCTCTCCTTTGAAAAAGTTTCGGCTTAAATCCAACACTGATAAGTGGGACAACTTCCCTATCCCAATTGGAATTTCTAGGCTAAACTCATTGTTACTCAGATTCAAGTAAATCAGTTCAGCCAAGTTTCCAATGTTTGGAGGAATTGCAGTTAACATGTTTGATGAAAGGTCTAAAGACTCCAGTTTCGCCAAGGATCCAAACTCCGAAGGTATAACATCAGAGAATCGATTATTAGCTAAATTCAACTTCAATAAAGAAGTCATCTTTCCCAATTCGACAGGGATTTTTCCAGATAGCTGATTTGAAGAAACATCAATAGCTTGTAGCCGACTAGCATTTACAATCTCTGGTGGTATCGAACCAGAAATATTGTTACCTGCAATCGATAAAGTGGCGAGTTGCGGACACTTTCCCCAGTTGGGTGATATTTTGCCGTAGAAATTATTCTGGCTCAGTTCTAAAAACTGAAGCTGCGGATAGACGCCGAAAATTTCAGATAAATTACCGGTGAATTGGTTTCCCTCCAAACGAACTCTCATGAAGGAATTGCAATCTCTAAAGCTTTTAGGGATGGGGCCTCCAAGAAAATTATTATGTACTGTGAAGTTTTGGAGAACTTTTGTTTGGCAAATGCTTTGTGGCAAATTACCTGTGAACTGGTTGTTGTCCAGTTGAAGTACGGAGAGTTTTGGTAGACTTCCTATTTCTTCAGGTATTGTCCCAGATAGGTTGTTGTCCCGCAAGTACAATTGTTCCACTTGGATTAGATTGCCAAAGGAAAGAGGAATGGAACCGTTAAGTCTATTCTCACTTAACTCTAGATCTTTAATGGACGTCAAGTTGCCCAATTCTTCAGGAATGGTACCGGAGAGCTGGTTATGATAGAGATGAAGAAGGGTAAGACTAGTCAGCCCGCCTAGCGATGCAGGAATTTGGCCAGAAAGATTGTTTCCGTAAACACTGAAGCTCTGAAGAGACTTCATATTTCCGATTTCCCGAGGAATCGAACCCGAGAGTTTATTATTGAACATAAGCAACACGGATAGGTTTTTCAAGTTCCCAAACGTGGAAGGAATTGGACCTGAGAACTGATTTGTATCCATGTAAACTGTTTGCAAATTAATGAGATTTCCCATTTCAGGAGGAATTGGACCAGAAAGCTGGTTTTCGTAGATATATAAACTTACCATCTTTGTTAAATTAAACAAAGAAGTGGGAATTGGACCTACCAGAGAATTGGTATACAGAGCAATCTCAGTAAGGGAACTCAAGTTCCCTAATTGGGGAGGAATTGAACCTGTAAAGAGATTAGCAGCAAGATGCAAAGTATCAAGATTTGTTAACAGGCCAATTTCAGGAGGGATGGTTCCATGCAACGAATTGTATGACAAATCAAGGTAAATGAGTTTTGAAAGCCTAGTAAGGCCAATAGGGATTGTACCAGAGAGATCATTGAAGCTGAGATCGATATATGAAAGATCAGGAAAAGAAGAGAAAGAAAGATTATTGAGGGTACCGTCCAGACCAGCGTTGGTGAGGTTTAACCTAACTACGCTTCCTTGATTGTTGCAAGAAATTCCAATCCAATTGCAAGGGGTGGTTATTGATTTTGAATTGGATTTATTTTGAGAAGAGAGAGGCCAAGATGAAATATTTGAGTTTTTAACATTTATGAGAGTGGCTGCCCATTTCAGAAGGGCAGTTGCTTCTTCAGTAGAGTCAGAAGCAACGTTAAGGGACGAACTTAGGAAGATAAGGAAAAGACATGAAAGAAGGGAGGTTAGAGTGTAGAAGGTCAAAGTAGCCATGGGCTTTGCTTTTCGTCTTGCTCTTCAAGGTTAATGCATTCTTTGTCAAATTTATGTAAAGGCCGCTTGCAACTTGCACCAAAAAACAATTTTCATTTTATTGACCAAGACTCATTAGTTCTATTTCCACAACCAGGAAAAAAAAAAGGAATCCTTGTTCCATTTGATTGGAACAATAATCAGGGTAGACTTTGACTTCCAAGTCTTCCATTCATTACATACTTTTAGCACTGACTAAGATATAACCTCCCATATAGTTTATATAAATTTCTTTTTTAGAACATACAGTATTATTTATACAGAAAAAGTTAAAAAAATTTCTAAATTGAAAAAATATTGAAAAGAGGAGTGAGAAAATAATAAAGTTAATTTTTTATTGAAATTAAGAAAATGCTGTATACAATTTTAATTATGCGGTCAAAACTGTGTACATTTTCAATAAAAACTGCATACAATTTTAAAATTTTAAAAATGTTTATGTTGGGCCCTTGCTTGATAGCTGAACAAATTGATATTTTTTCTTAATTTGCATAAAAAACTTGCCAATCTAAGAAAAAAAAAGGTTAAAATCATTAACAATATGGGAGTTGACGGGTCAACTTCAGTTGTTATGCAGTGATGTCATTTGAATTTAAAAAAGTGCCCCTACCTTTCACTTCACCCATAAGAAAATAAGTTAGTAGCAGTAAGTAAATTATAATCTTATTTTGAAGCTTTCAAACTTAAATTAAGAATAATTTTCAAAAAAGTTAAATTAAGAATGTGGAGTTATAATAAGTTCTGGTACTTTGTTGGAGCTTGGAGAGCTAAAATGGATTTTCAAAGAGAAACGTAGAGCAGAGTATCAAGAAGAGAAGAAACTGTTTTAATAAAAGTCAAAGAGAATTACAATGAGGTTTCTCTCCATAACTATCACCAAAGACATAAGACAACACAAAGTCTAATTTATAGAGACAACAGAATTCTCTAGACTCCAACCTACTTCATAAAAATGAAATCACATTGCAGCATGAAGTTAAGCTTCTTTTCTAGGATCAGAAATTGACGACAGGTGATTAGAAACAATCTTCATATCCGGCCTCAACAGTGGATTGACATTTAAGCATGAAAATGCAAGACTAACAATGAATGCCCATTTCTCCTGTTCTTCAGGTGAGGGAAGCAACAATCTCTGATCCATCACATCCTCTAAGTGTATCTCTATATTATTTTTACCAGTGTGTGATGATAATAATGTAGAGATCATATCTCCAGGATGCGTTCCTTTGATGACCTCTATAGCCAAAACTCCAAAGCTATATACATCACATTTTTCAGTCGCCCTCATCGTAAAAGCAAGCTCTGCAAAAATACATGTCAACGTAAATGGAAGAAATTTTGATTTGGTATGTAATAAAACAGCAAATTGTATGATCCACAATCCTTTTACCTGGTGCTACGTATCCATATGTGCCTGCAAGCAATGTCTGACTAGAGGAGTCCAATTCAAGAAGCTTAGCGGTGCCAAAATCAGAAACATGAGCTTCATATTGTGAATCCAACAGCACATTCTTGCTCGATATGTCTCGATGAATAATTGGCAGTATGCAAGCATGGTGCATATAAGACAAGGCTCGAGCCACACCCGTTAGAACTCTCAACCTTTTATCCCAATCCAATTCTCTTGCAGCTTCAGGATTGTTCAGGATTGACGCAAGACTGCCCCTATGCAAGTATTCGTACACTAAGAATGTGTGTCGAGAGTGCAAACAGAAGCCGTAGAGTTTGACAATATTTCGATGCCTTATCTCTGTTAATGCCTCAATCTCATTCAAGAAATCTTTCATGCCGCTACCCATTTCGTCCTGATGAAAGGAATGCAATTTCTTTACAGCTACAGTATTTCCTGACAACAATTCCGCTTTGTACACGCAACCAATTCCACCCTCTCCAATGCAGTACGTTTCATTGAAATTGTTTGTTGCTTGTAGAATTTCTTCATACATCATTTTCCCATCAAAGAATGATATGAAATGCAACTCTTCATTTTGTGTACTGCTTTTGGTCTCAGAGCTTATCTTCTTCCTTCCTCTAAAACATAAGATCATGATTATTAAAACACATAAGAGAGCAACTGCACCCAACGTTATCAAGATCTTTCTGAGAACATTTTTGCGACCTGTAGAAGCTATGCATGGTTCAAGGTGGCTGTTATTCCCACAGAGTTGTTTGTTTCCATCCAATGCAGCTTCTCGAAATGCTTCACTGTCAGGAATTGGACCCCATAGATCATTTTTTGATAGATCAACTGTCTTCAAATTCGGCAGCTGTGCAAGACTTTCTGGAATGAGACCACTCAGTTTATTATGAGAGAGATTTAATGTCTCCAAGCCACGTAAACTCGCAAATTGTGGTGGTAGTTGTCCCCGGAGATTGTTATGACTAATATCAAGCAGAGACAGACCTTTCAAGTTCCAGAAAGATGGTGGAATTATGCCGGTGAGGTAATTGGAAGAGAGATTCATTATCTCGAGTATCTCAAAACTTGCAAATTCTGCCGGAATCATTCCTGATAGTAAATTATTACTCACATCAAGCTTGGTCAGGTGAACTAACTTAGCCATCTGAACTGGAATTCCCCCACTGAACCTGTTATTGCTCATATTCAACTCGATCAACTTCAACAAATCCCCAAAATTACTTGGAATTGCGTTGCTCAGTCTGTTTGCAGACAAGTCAAGATTCTGAAGCCCCGAAAGTGATGCAAGTTCAACAGGAATATTACCAAACAGTTGGTTATCATTCAATAACAACTTTGCTAAGGAAACCAACTTCCCGATTTCCTTAGGTATTTCTCCAACCAAATTGTTTGCAGACAGATCAAGCTCCCCCAGTGTAGTCAAGTTTCCAAGTTCTGGGGGCAGTTTACCGGAGATTCTGTTCCCTGCCATATAAAGACCGGTCAATTTGCGACATCGCCACCAGTTAGACGAGATTTCTCCATAGAATTTGTTTTGGCTCAGAAAAATAGTTAGCAATTCTGGATAGACACCAAAATCTTCAGATATGTTACCAAAGAATTGGTTTCCATCAAATCTGGCTCTGTTTAAGGTTGAGCAATTCCTCAAACTTTTGGGAATCCGACCTGTGAGTTGATTGTCATTTACAGTCAATCTCTGAAGAACTCCACCAGAACACACATTTTGGGGCAGGAAACCTGTCAATTGGTTAGTATTTAGATGCAGTTCAGATAATTCGGTGAGATGTCCAATTTCTGGAGGAATTGAACCGGAAAGTTGATTTTGATCAAGGGCTAACCATTCTAGTTTGCTTAAATTACCCATCGAAGCAGGAATTGAACCGTTGAGATGATTCTGACTCAACTCTAAATCGACAAGTTCATTTAAGTTGCCTAGCTCGGCAGGAATGGGACCAGAAAACTGATTTTGGTAGAGATGAAGAATTTTAATGTTCCTTAAATCACCTAATGCTGCTGGAATTGGACCAGAAAGATGATTTACTTTAAGGCTCAGTGTCTCCACAGACTTCAAATTTCTCAATTGTTGAGGGATGGGACCAGTTAGTCTATTGTTTGCCAGGTCAAGTGCAATCAAATTGGAAAGGTTTCCCAATTCTGGAGGAATAGAACCAGAAAATGAGTTGTTATAAAGATACAAGTAAGACAGATTGGACAAATTGCCGAAACAAGAAGGAATTGAATCAACTAGATGGTTGTGGTAGAGTGCAAGCTCTTTAAGCAACCTTAAATGGCACATTTCTTTTGGAATCGGACCATTTAATTGATTTTCAACAAGGTGCAGAGTCTTCAGGCTAGATAAACGGCCAATTTCAGGTGGGATTTTTCCAGATAATAAATTAATGGACAAATCAAGATAGATGAGCTTGGACAACTGACCTATTTGAGATGGTATGGTACCATAGAACTGATTAACACTGAGATCAATGTATGCAATTTTACGGAGAAATGAAACCGGAAAATTTTGAAGAGTTCCTTGTAGACCTGAACTAGTTAGGTTCAAACGATGGACTCTACCATTATGGTTACAAGTAATACCCAACCAATCACATGGACTGAAAGAATTGGTGGTATTCACAGGAGAAAGAGTCCATTTGGGCAGTGATTTGTTGGTTTGTTTAAGGCTATCAGCCCATCTGACAAGGGAAAGAACTTCATCACTGGAACCAGAAGAAACTATAAGCGAAGAAAGGTAAAAAAGAAGCAGGAAAATGGGAAGAACAAGTGATGGCTTCATCCTAATAGTTTGGGTGCCTCAGCATGTGGAAATGCCTTTGTAGAGTTGATTGTTTAAGTATTAGTTACCCAAAAAATAAGTTGATTAAGAAGGTCACCGTATTAGTAACGCAATGTTTTGCCCTTGGTGAAGACTTGAGTCTTTGGCCTCTTCTGCAGCGTCGATGTGTATCTTTCAATTGTTAACGTTACAAACTTACAATGCTTGTTTACAAGTAAACTGAACCTAAAATTCAAGCCACGTGCTACCGTTCATTGCTCCAGCCATGACTCATGAATTGACTAACGACTCATCAAAAATCAGTTATATAGCTTGCCAATGCCCTTCAAATCTCGCCATGCAAAATTTGCCACCTGATATGTTAGAATTCTTCAACTCACTAAAATTTAAAAGATTGGCTCAAATGCACCATAACCACATAATTTTTTTTTTTATTTAAGAAAAAGAAAGAAACAGAGAAAAGGAACTATGAAAGAATTAACCAGTATGAAAGGATTGCTCTAGCAAAGTTGTGAAAAGGTATCTTAATCCTGTTTTCTCTTGAGAAAAATCTGGAAACTGTTTGAATTAGGAGATTTTGCCATTAACAGTCAACAGTCATAAGCGCATTTATAAATAGCCTTAAGCGTATAGTTGTGACAGATACTATCTGTCTTTTTATGTAATGGGAATTCTGAAAATACTTCAATCTTCATTGGACTAGACCATCTGCTGGCTATATCAAGGTGAATGTCGATGCAGCTATGGGACTTCCAGATTTTACTACTGGTCTGGGATTCATAGTTGGCGACCGAGTATAGCAATTTTGTAGCTGCTAAGAACATGGTAGTTCAAGGTAACTTCTCGGCCCGGGATGCAGAAGTTGTTAAAGAGGCCTTGAGTTGAATCATGTCCAAAGATTGGAAGCATGTTTTTCTTGAAACTGATTCTTTGGAAGTAATTTCAGCTCTTAAATTCATTCTCTTGATGATATTTTATCATTTGGTCTTGTTTTGGCTGATTGTAAATCTCAATTGCACCTTATATCTGCATTAACTGCCCTTCCATCTTTGGAATCTTGTTTATATTTGCTTCAGAAGGTATTGGTTGGTAGCAGAAAATGAAGAGTGGAAGTATAAAAAGTATGGGGTAATAGAGAGAGAATTAATAAGAGAGTTAGGTTCTTTTACAGTATGGGACTGCAGAGAAACTATATTAAGAAAAAAAAAAGATTGATAGCTATTCTAGTTGTAGAGCAAAAATGAAAATGAAACCCATGAAAAACAGTAAAGAGGAATCACAGTACTTCAGAAGAGATATTACTACTCCAATTCTATGTTTAGCTTTAGACTATTGACAAATCATAGAAGAACTCGATAAGATTTGCACGTATACGAATTCTCAATCTAAAAATAATATAATTTGAACAATTATTTTACTGTCATATTCAATTAATCAAGGCACAGCTACCGTATCCATCAAACAAAAACATTATATCTGTATAATTCCAGCTTGAAAGCAATATAAGAACAAAAAACAAAGCAGTGTACTACACCACCCACAAAGCAATTCAAGCTTGGAGTCAAATAGAAAAATGTGCTATCCAAAATATCAAATCATTTCATCAATGCTAAATATATACAGAGACTCCACAGAAACTTACATTTATATTGTAGTAACTGCCAGCCAAAAAAGAGAATGAAGATTGATTCTGAACGACATTCTCAAGACTCAAGGCAACTTTGGCGGTGAACGTTTATTTGTTAGTTTTGCAGAGTTGATAGAAGATTTGGCGAACCATGTCGTATAAAGAAATTGCTTGTGAGGCCCTACATGGTTGCAGATTAACCTGAGTTTCTGTCTCTCTCTCATCCATCTCAACACTATTTTCATATGACTTTTACCTTTCAACCCCCTCAAGCCAACTTCCTGAATTATGTTAGCAGAAATCAACATAAATTCAAAACAAATAATAGGGTAATGTAATAATTATCTTCAGTGGAGTTCTTTTTGCTCAATTAGCATTCTCTATGTCATTTTGTTGTATGTTCTTTCATCTTTCTATATTATATTATTTATTCTCCTCTTGCATTAGTTATTTGCATTAAATGCATAAGCTAAAGATACTAACTTGTTATCCATCTGTGCATTACAATTAAAAATTGATGTAGTATACCTGCAGCCTTTCCCAAGTTTCAGAAACAGTGAGAGGACCATGTTCCTTTACAATGTCAAAAATTGCCCTTGTTATGGTTTGTGTCTGCTCTGGCGGTGTTTTGAGCTCTATGGGTTTCATTTTTGGCTTTGGCTTTGTTGAAAAATACCTGATCGCTGCCCTAAACATTTTCTATTCACACTCCTGTAGCATTTTCATACAAATGGCAAGTGTTGTAGATAAAATGAATTTGAGCACAGACAAAAATTAAATAACGAGATTACCTTATTAAAGCAAATGGGTATGTTTCTGAAGCTGCCCCAAACAACCATATATGAAAATTTGAGAAGGAACAAAACATTAGAAATGAATGCCAATCTTTATTTATGATTCAGTTCAGGAATGGAGGAAGAGACGCTACCTGCCAAAAAACCACTGCTTTTGATCTACGAAATTGAGTAGTTGGAGAACTAAGACCTCGCTGCTTGAGTTGAAACAGGAAGATCAAATTCCTCCTAGCATCAACAAAGAAGAAAACCAAGGATTTGGAATAGGAAGGGATTGGGTGAGGAGGAGCACTCCGTCGCGGATACTCTAGAGTCGGATTTCTTATGAAGTCGGCAAGTTTCTCACCCAAGTCCAAAATTGCCCTTATTATACTTGTAAAATACCAATCCTATCCTTATCATCTCTTAGGTTTTCTCACGACTCTCCTTCCTTTTCTCCCATCTACCCGTTCAAGTCCGCAGTTCGAAGCATTACTCGCCGGAATACTTAACCCGTCGCCTTTCTTACACATCATAGAACGAAATCCTTCTATTCTCGGATTGAATCTTCGGAAAATCTCGCTTTTCATTTGGTCGAAAAGTTTAATTTACTCTCTTTCTCAAGGTAAATATATATAATTCTCAAGGTATATATATATGTATATATATTTGTCTATGAGTTTCATTTTTTGTTTCAATCGTTTGGTCTTTTCTTTATCTCTCTAACGCTTTCTTTCTTTTTTATAGAATTGTTCCTGACATTTTATATAATATTAAGTTCAATTTCATGAAACCCTAATCCCTTTTATTTCTGCCTACTAAGGTATTTTTTTTGGTTTATTCTTTATCTCTGCTGTTTTGTTTATGTTGACTTTAAGGTGTTTTTGATCTTATAAGTTCTCAACTTTGATTTTGACTGTTCTTTTAATTTCATGAAACCCTAATCCATTTTATGCTATTTCTTCTTAACAATTTCAAGATAAGGTTTCGGTTATGGCCTTCTCATTGTGGCCTCGAGCTTGCTAGTTAAAATTGTTCCATCACAAGTTTTGGGTGTTTTTTATGTTTATATGTTTGAAGGCAACTAGCAATAATACGAAATTTTTCTAATGCCCAAAAGACCCAAGGCTGTGCTGTTCTGTAATGAAAATAGCTCTTTAATGTGAAAGTTTTGATTGTCAGTGGTAATTTTGATTGTAAAATTGCATTATATTGTGTCATATGTATGATAATTGCATTATATTGCTGCAAAATTATTCTTTGCATTAAATACACGTGTAACAACGGAGGTGATTTATTTAAGAATCCAGTGTAGATTTCATGTGGGTAGAATTTAGGTGTCGGGACTATGCATTTAAATTGTATAGGTGATGCAGTGAACTATCTATGCAAGCATTTTGAGTTAAACTTTAACAAATGAATAAAGAAGCTTTTCCAATCATTTTCAAGTATCTTGTTGTCTAGTTTCTTTCCTGTTGAAAATAATTTGGAAAATGTAATCTGATGCTCTTTCATTGTGCCTTATTTTGGAAGAATTACCATTAATATTTATGTGGCAAAATTATACTGGCTTGCATTTTACTGGTTTACATAGGGCTGTGGAAATATATTCACTTAATGTTTAAGTTCCTCCAGGAATTGCACTTCTGCTTGACTTCTTGCCTGCCTGTGAATTAGTTTCTGTAGATGTGTTCAACAACTGCTGGCCTTTTCTTTTTCTTTGTGTATGCTAGGAAGTTGGTCTTCCATGATACAGTTCAAAGTATCCTGACATTAGTGTAATTCATGTACTTCTCAAAGGGCAAAACAAGGCCCGTTAGTTATGTAGAAATACAATAGTTTTCTGGGGATGAAAGAATGCATGAACTTCTAAGTTCTGTTGAAATTTGACATGTTTTTGAAAGAATCAAATCTACTTATTTGAAGCTGATATTTGTGTTGTATAGAATCAGATCAGCCTATTTGATATTTATGTTGGTTATGAATGGTTGTGATCTTACTGTCAACTGCACCTTCATATGTCACATCTAATTGCCCTGAAGCTACCGGAGCATTTTGCCTTCATCTAGTCTCTAGGTGCTTGATATAGATGATTCTATTTGATGCTTGTCAGACAAACTTTCGGTCTTCATAATTGATTGTGCCTCTGAAGTTGTGCATCAGTTCCTAGATTTGAAGTAAGGCTATTTGCTTCTTCTGTTCTCATAATCTCATTGATATTTCTACTAAGAAGCTGAAAACTGCTATTTGTTCTAACAAAAGTAACTCACTGCTAAAAACAAATGTGTGATGTGCTGTATTCCCAATATTTCCTTCAACATTTTGAATTTTTTTGCACCGATGTAATTAGCTACAACCTTTTGATGCACTGAGAGTTTTCTAGGAGAAGGGGAATGGAAACCTTGAACCTTTGGTATTTTATGCTTATGATTTCAGATTTCAGTGTGGAGGAGGACCATTCTTGTACTTCCTGATTGTTTCACTTGCATATGATTGTTTTGTATTTTTTTTCTAGTATTTATTCTTGTACAAGGTAAATTAAAACACAAGATCCTTCCTACACAACAGGCTCATTGCAGGAGTTAATACTCTTTAAATTATCACAAATTACAGATGTTGATCTTGTATTGAAGTTTTGTCCAGTAAAAATTAATGTAAGTTTTCCTCCTTAATTGCTTCCTTGCAGGTGCTTTGCTCATCATTTTCTTATCTGGAACCAATATAATAGTGTAATTAAAAAAGCAAAATGGATCTGAATCCGATCAAGGATGCATTTGATCGTGTTGCTAAGAAGCAAAAGTTGTCCACTTCTAAAGCTCAAGAAGTGATTGACCAGATCATGCAAGAGATTGAAAAGGCATTAGAAACAATACAGTCTAAAAACTCTGATCCTGTATTTGACTACAAGCCTGTTCTTGGTGAACTTAACAAAAAGCTACAGGAAATATCTCCTCTCACTCAGCTTGAGGTCACACAGAAGGAACTCAATATATCCTTGAGCAAGTACCCCAAGCAGCTGGACAAGTCCTTCAACCCAGACATATCTAAGGCTTACAGAAATATTGAATTTGATATCCACACCGTCAACCAGATAATTGCAAGTCATTTCTACCGAAATGGCCTGTTTGACATTGGCGACTGCTTCATAAGGGAGGCCGATGAACAAGAATCTGCTGTTCCTATCAGATCCTTGTTCTCAGAAATGTATCTTATAATAGAAGCTATGAAGCAGCGAAACCTAGAGCCTGCATTGCAGTGGGCTGCTGTCAACTCTGATAAGCTTAAAGAAAATGGTTCAGACCTTCTGCTGAAACTGCATCGCTTGCAGTTTGTGGAAATACTGCAGAATGGGGGCAGAAATGAAGCTCTTACATATGCCAAAACTCATTTTGCTGTGTTTGCTTCCTCCCATTTTGGAGAATTCCAGAAACTCATGGGCTGTCTACTTTGGGCAGGAAGGCTCGATCGATCTCCGTACGCTGAATTACTCGCTCCCACAAATTGGAACAAGGTGGCAGACGAGCTAGCTAGGCAATTCTGCAATCTTCTGGGGCAGTCCTTTGAGAGCCCGTTAAGCGTAACAATAGCAGCTGGGTTTCAAGGTTTACCACCTCTGTTAAAATTTATGACAGTAATGGCGGGGAAAAAACAGGAGTGGCAGACAATGAAGCAGTTGCCTGTCCCAGTAGAGTTGGATAGAGAATTTCAGTTCCATTCTATCTTTGTATGTCCAGTATCAAAGGAGCAATCGACTGAAGAAAATCCGCCAATGTTGATGTCCTGTGGCCATGTGCTGTGCAAGCAATCTATAAATAAGATGTCAAAGAACTGCACCAAAACCTTTAAGTGCCCGTACTGTCCATCGGATATTGATGCAACACAGTGTAAGCAGCTATATTTCTGATGTGTATTCTTACATGTACATTCATTGTACCAAAACTTTTCTGTTTCTTTGAATGTATTATGAAATGGTGTAGAAACAGGTGGTGGTGGTTTGTTGTGTAGCCAGAATTACGCAGGGGAAGGATCTAGGGTTAGGGAAATCTCAACAAATAAGGGCTAGATTAGAAAGATTATAGCGGAACAAACATGGTTATCGTAAAGATAACCTTAGAATTCAAAAATCTGAATATTTTTTATAAAAATAACAATAAACTGTTTACATTAGCCTACTGATGTTCTATTTATATTAACAAAAAAAGAGCCTAAAACTTAATAAATAGTAATACAGAATATATAAGAAACTAATAACTAATCTTAAATAGAGGAGAAAACAGAATAAAAATAAAACTTGCAAAACAATTAAGAGAATCCTAAAATAACAAGGAAACATAATTAAATTCCTAAACGGTTGGCATCCTGCATCACAGTCACAGGAGGCTTAGCTGGTCTGTTGTGTGCTGCTTTTTGATGCATTTGTTGTAAATAGACATTCTTTCACATTTATGTTTGTGGTGGGAATGGAAATAGGAATGAAAGGCTAATACCAGCCAGTATACATTTGAAGATGTTTTATCGTTTGGTCTTGTTTTGGCTATTTGTAAATCTCAATTGCACGATAATATTTTCTACTCTACTAGAACATGTCCATATTTATGCGAATGGCTATTGGATAGCAACCTCCACTTTTTAGTTTCTACAAGAGATGATCCACCGAAGCGCACCAAGTTAGTTGTAAAAAATATGGTTAAACCACTTGCAAAGAGCGAAGATGTAGAACCATGTATTTGACATACGTTCTTCCTACAGAGAAAGCAAAAGGGACATGTCCTACATGCACATTATTTACACAGTCCTCAAATTTGTATTCCAGTTGCTTAGATGCAGATCCAAAGGAATGGAATTTTAAGCATCTAACTTGAAAACTCATATGCATTGTTGGCCTAGATTCTGGATTACTGCACAAGCATACAAAGTTCTTGTGCCATTTCTGGCGAAGGAGTTGGAAGTCGTTCGTCCATAACATCTTCTAGCTGTATATTGTTTGTTGAAGGAGATGAGGCAGAGAAGATGATTTCACCCGGATGCTTTCCTTTGATCACCTTCTAGCGCCACCACTCCAAAACTACATGCATCACATTCCTTTTGCATCTTCATTGTGTGTGCAAACTCTGCCACAAAATTCAATAAAAGAACACACGATAATATTTTACTGGAAAGCAAAAGAACAGCTATAGTTTTAAGTAATATTTTAGTATGCTTGTAATTGAATCCTAATAATAAAATTTAAGAGATTAGCCTATTATTACCTGGAGCAATATATCCAGAGGACCCTGCCATAGCAGTCCAGTGTGATGAATCGAGATAGAGAAGCTTGGCAGTGCCAAAATCAGAAAGGTGAGCTTCAAAATCAGAATCAAGCAGAACATTTTTGCTTGAAATATCTCTGAACAATTGGAGGAGCGCAGTTGTGGTGCATGCGAGACAATGCACGAGCAACACCTTTGACGATATTTACTCTCTTACTCCAATTCAATTCTTTGGCCTCTTCATCATTCTCCAAAATGGCAGCCAAACTACGGCCTTTGATGTACTCGTAAACCAGAAGAGGCAGAAGAGGTCTTGAGTCGAATCATGTCCAAAGATTGGAAGTCAGTTGACAAAAATTGTCCAAAACGGTGGTAATTTCGGCGAAAACGGTGAAATACGGTTAAATTGATAGTAAGTGGCAAAATTGAGGGGTACTCTACAGTCTTAAAAAAAGTAAAAGAAAAAACATATGGAATCTGTCAGATGACCTTCTTCTTCCTCCAATCCTTTACGGTGTGAAAGGATTAAAGACCCACAAATAATAAAACCATTAGCAATTACTGTAAATTTTGAGTGGCAGCCATTGTCAATCATTATCCTATCCTCAAATTTTTTCTAAATGTGAAATAAGCAATATTGGATTCCGATTCCCAACACCACAAATGAAATGGGAATGTTCATTATGTTTTCATTTAACTTCCAAACAAAATCTCAAAAAACAGAACATTATTCTACACCATTTTTCATTCTCTCTCTCTTTTATTCCTTTTCTGTTTTGATTATTTTTGTAAAGCAAATCATTAATGCTTCTTTCCACATTGAATCAAAAGCAAAGGTTCTTTGTTCATCTGTTTTGCACAAGGAGAGAGGAACCCAAATCTCCAAGATCATTCCATGTTTCATCAGCTTTCTATATTTTTTACTATACCCTTCCAAGTGTCTCATTATTATCGATATGAAAAATTCTTTCCTATCCACTCTTCTACCAAATCCATCGGCTTTTAAATTTTCTAATTTTTAAATAATCCTTTCATTTCTTTGCTCAGTGTACTATTAAGAATATCTCTATTTATTTTTTTAATATTGATTTAGTGTATTACCCAAAATCAATGTATAACATTCTTTAATTTGCATTTTCTTCTATCTGTTCTTTCGGTTAGTCAATTCTCAATGTTTACTATCATAAAGAAATATTTTTTTTTTATTCTTAAAATACATTTAGCTTTTTGGAACTGAAAAAAAAAAATTGAAATAAAAATAGCTAATGCGGCAGAGAAAGCATGGAGTGGTGATTTCGGAAGACTCTGTATTGATGAACGAACAATTGTTGTTTGATATTTTTGTTGGGTTTGATGTTTTTACCGGAGTCAAAACATCAAACCCGACCACCGACGTCATATTTTGGCGACGCTAAATGCATTATTCTAGCATGGAGGGGGGCTATTCAAGGCCGCTGCTAGTGCTTATTCACACAAGAAAGAGAATAAACTTTAAAATAAAATTACAACTTAATCTCTACAATTTTTAAACTTTTTAGTTAAGTTCAAAATGTAAATAATTTATTTGAGTATTTAAGTGTCTAAATTTAATTAATGAGGTATTTTAATTTTCTCCACTTAATCATATTAAGTGTGTTGTCCACTTATTTTGGATGGAAGGAGCACAAAATAAAGAGCTCATGACTTAATTTTTATAATCTAAAAATTGAGTGATTTCAAAATAATAATAATAAACAAAAAAAAAGGAAAAATGTATATAAAAAGTTGACATTTATTTAGTGAGCACCCATTATGGGTGCTACTCGCAAATTGTTGCTAATGCAACTTTTTTTTTTTTTTTCCAAAACAAGAGTTTAATCATGTGATAATTTGTAGAATTTGATTTTGAATTATAAATTTTATTTGACTGTTAATTCAACTGTTCTAACTATTTTATGTGAAATTTATAATATGAAGTCATATTTTATAGATTGCGATTCACTGAAATTGATCTCGAGTAGACATGACTATTTTAAAGTTCGAATAATTTGAATCATCAATTTGAAACCGTCAAGAATCAAAACCAAAACTGTCACAAACCAGAACCGTGATGAATTGTAATTGTAACCGTTAAATGAAGGTTCGGTTTTAGTTTAAGAAAAATTTAAACCATAATAAGAAAATTGCATGCTTTTGTTTTAATTTTTAATAATTTTTTATTATTTTGTATTGGACTTATTTATTTAAATATATTAGTGTAGGCATGATACAAAATAAAAATATAAAATTTTTCAGTGTTATGTAAATATATAGATATTTATCTATTTTTTAAATAAATAAAAAGTTTGCTTGAAATCTCCTTACTTCTGCGTGTAAGCAACGTTGCTAATAAACAACCATAAATAAATTTAAACACAGTGATAAATGACAAAAATAATTTCAAAATACAAATAAATAATACATAAAGAGTGACTTACTTTATGATTATATTTCAAAAGATATCTAAGATTTTATGCTTTTTTGTAAAAGTACATGTCAAAATATTGCATCAACTTTTTATCATTTAATTTGATTTATAAATAAAAAATAAAAATTAACATGCGCGCAGAGTACATTGGAAAGCATTGAATAATTCCTCAACAAGTGGTTAGAACTTGGGCTATAAAATGTGTTTTGAAAGCAGGTAGCTGTGTTTGTTCCTCCGTTGGGATTTTGCGGAGAAATGGCAGTCGGAGGTTTTGCCGTCGATGGGCCTGTCAATAGCTTTTCTGGCAAGATAACACTATCAGTGGTCATCACTTGCATCGTAGCTGCATCTAGCGGTCTCATTTTCGGCTATGACATTGGAATTTCAGGTACTTTTATTGCACCATTAAATCTTGAAATCAATTCACTGGATCACATGGAATCTTCTCTTTTTTTCCTTCTTCAATTTTAAAGTGAACTCAAGCTTGCATTTAAATTCTCTGTTTTTCATTTTAAAAAATGCAAGTTAATACTGAGCAGTACTAAGTATAGATTATTTAAAAAATAAATAAAAATTGTAGCCTTATCTTTGATTTGAGAGCAGGAAAAAAGGAATGAAAGAAAAGGAAAAGAAAAAGAAGTCTACTTTGAACCTTTATAAAAAGTTAATAATCTCGCCAGTTACTGTGTTTTTAATGAAGGAAATTATGAAAAACGGAAATCTGATAGATTTCAACAATTAAATAAAGAATAAGGATATACAATTCTGCTGAATGATCCACAAATATTTAGTTTAAATTCTGCCTCCCTAAGAATGCCGATTACTGGAGCTTATACAAATATAAAAACTAAATGTTCCTAAACTTAAGCCACCGCGTATCTTAACACAACTGATAACTACTAAGCAACCAATTGAAACTTCAACGCGATACTGCTTAACCTACCAGAATCAGGCGTGATTCTGCCGTTTTTATTTTTCTTCTCAAAATCAAATCATTTGTTGTTAGTATTTAGTGTAGCGCGGAGGATCAATAATTTATGAATTAGCCAAGAAAATGCATAAATTATATCATTTGAAACATAGTAACATAAGATTGCCAATATAAAAATTATTTGATGTTTGCAAATTCTTAAAAATTTATGTCATGAATTTTGTTTTAATTGGCAAGAAAGAAAGGAATAAAACAAAAAGAGCAAACATAAGAAAGAAAAGATGGGATGGAGAAGCGTCCAAAATTTATATACCCATTTGTCAAACAAGCAGATATAATTCGCTATCGATAACAACAGAATGGTTATTAGTTAGCAATAAATGTAAATCATGTGAAGTACCTACCCAATTTATTCTTCACTTGACTAGTAGCTGAGTGAGAATACTAATTAAAAATTAATACTTTCCAGATTGAAATTATAAGACTATGAGAGATTTATAAACCGGTAGCTGAGTTTCTGTTGGACCTAAAGAATGAAGATAGTGCCAAAACTTTGTTACTAATTTGGGTCCACTAACCAAAAAGAATGTTAGCATCAATCATTGACTGGTAGTTGCAATAATAATAATAATAATATTCCAACTGTTCGTCAAATAAGCAATTTATCTTTTGATGCGTAATATTTGAGAATACATATATAAGGAATTAGAGGTCGACACGGACCGTACGGTTAAATCTTAACCGGGGTTATTTTATTTTTTTTAATTTTTTTTTAAAATATTACTCGGTAATTCGAAAGTTCGGTTCGTTGATAGTTCTTGTTCAATACAATTTGAATAGTTTAAATCTTAACCGGACCGTCCCCTAACAATTTTGGTTACGGTTCGAATGGTTCCGGTTTGGCAGTTCGAACGATTCTGGTTTGGCGACGTCCGAATCGAAACCGGCTGGCTAAAGGAGTCTAATATGAGGAACTCAAATGAGAAACCAACTAATTAATAGTAAAAATAAATCTATCCTAATTAGTTATTTATTAACATATATCCATTTGGTTGTTGTTTAATAAATTACAGGAGGTGTAACAACAATGGCGCCATTTCTAAAGAAATTTTTCCCATCAGTCTTGAGGAAAGCATCAAAGGCCAAAACAAACATATACTGCGTATATGATAGCCAGATTTTAACAGCTTTCACTTCATCATTATACATAGCAGGCTTAGTTTCTTCCATTATAGCTAGTCGTCTCACTGCCACATTAGGCCGCAAGAACACAATGGTGCTAGGTGGTTGCACTTTCCTTGCCGGTGCTGCCATGGACGGCGGTGCTGTTAACATTTCCATGCTCATTGTCGGCCGTATCTTGCTTGGATTTGGAGTTGGCTTCACTAATCAGGTTATTCAAGCAAGACATTTATCAAAATAATAATTCAATATTTTGTATGATATGAATGAAAATATTGACTTACTGTGTTAAAATGAAGGCAACACCTGTTTATCTATCAGAGGTAGCACCACCAAAATGGCGTGGAGCATTCAACACAGGTTTCCAATTATTCATAGGCATTGGTGTATTAGCAGCCAATATTATAAATTATGCTACAGCAAAGCATGCTTGGGGCTGGCGTCTTTCTCTAGGCCTTGCTATAGTACCTGCAGCTCTGATGACAATGGGTGCACTCCTTATTTCAGACACTCCTTCTAGCCTGGTGGAACGCGGGAAGCTCGAGCAAGCTCGAAAATCTCTAATCAAAGTTCGAGGAATCGATACTCATGTGGACGCGGAGCTTGCTGATATTATTAAATCAAGTGAAGTAGCCAAAGCTGCTAATGAAGAGCCTATTGTAACTATTTTTGAAAAGCAGTATAGGCCTCACTTAGTAATGGCAATTGCTATACCGTTTTTTCAACAATTAACTGGGATTAACATAATTGCATTTTATGCCCCTGTTCTTTTCAAGTCAGTTGGATTTGGAAGTGATTCAGCTTTAATAGCTGCCATAGTACTTGGATCAGTTAATATTCTTTCAACGTTGGTGTCTACCGGAGTGGTTGATCGTTATGGTCGAAGATTTTTGTTCATATTTGGAGGGACACAAATGATCATTTGTCAGGTATGCTTCAAATTAAGTATAATTGAATATGAAGCTAATTATCGAATCAATGAGCATTGACCCAATTGGCATTTCTTTGTATAGGTAGCAGTGGCTTGTGTTCTAGCAGTCACAACAGGGGTTTCAGGCAACAAGCACATCTCCGAAGGGTATGCGATATTGATATTGGTTTTGATGTGCATATATGCTGCTGGTTTTGGTTGGTCGTGGGGGCCTCTATCTTGGCTAATTCCAAGTGAAATATTCCCTATTAAAATTAGACCAACCGGCCAAAGCATAAGTATTGCTGTAAATTTTCTGACAACATCAGTTTTATCACAAACATTCTTAACCATGTTATGTCACTTCAAATATGGGATATTCCTATTCTATGGCGGTTGGATAGTCGTCATGACAATATTTGTTCTACTTTTCTTGCCCGAGACGAAAGGAATTCCGTTGGATTCAATGAGTCAAGTGTGGGAAAAACACTGGTACTGGGGTCGGTTCGTTCAAGGGAAAATGTAAATATACTCAACTACAACAGAATGATGAGTCTGAAAGTAGTTTAGGGTGTTTGTTGATTGTAGTTGTTTTACCTATTTATTCTGATAATAAAACAATCAACCAAACAAGTATGATTTTTATATACGCTTCTATTCTTTTGTGTCATTAGTGTACTGGCATTAGTTAGTATTGTTACTATCCTTTTCTTTGCATTCTTGGAGAGTTTATGCTGCTTGTAATAATTTCAACTAATATGCCCATAGGGTTTCTATAAAGACATACATAAAAGTTTAGATTAGTTTAAAAATAAATAAATAAATATAGTAGTAATTAGTAAAGATCTTTCAAGTCAATATATAAAAAAAATTGCAAAATATTTCTTTCCTATTTATTGTAATTGTAAAATTTTGTTTATAATAACTTGTTTGAACTCTATTGTATTTTGCACGAATATTCAAATTAAAAAAAATGAAAATGGAGGTTACTTTATTTATGTATATTTTCGTGTGCTGGTCCAATCGGTTCAGTAGTTTTGTTGTTGGGCTATAGAGCGAAGAATGCCCGACCCAAATTAAAAAGTGGACTCCTATTATTGCTATGGGCCAATTCTGATAGAGAGGATACACAAGTTTTTGACTCCGTAAATTTGTGTTAGAAGTCCTCATATAAATTGAAATTTTATAAATGGGCATTAAAATACTGATTAACGTGGTAAATCATCTTAAAAGCTTCGAATTAACCCTTGGTTGGACTAAAAAGTCTAGTCTCTAATGGCTATGAATAAAACAGAAACTAAACCCTAAAAACGTAATAATGAGAAGACTCCTCAAATATGCTCTAAATGCTTCATTTTCATTACATTTAACAATTTCTGATACAAATATATAAAAAGTAAAAACTTACATTTAAACATAGTAAATCAACAAATAAGCACATATAATAGAGACTAAAACATGTTAGATTTACACATCATTGTATTAGAAAAAAAAAATATTATAAAGCAAACAAGTAAAAATCAGCACAATAAAAAAAAAAAAAAAACATGTTTTTTAAATTAATATTGAAAAGTCTAAATAAAGCTATGTTGTTGAATCAAACACTTGGAGGACTTTAAATTAATATCATTATACGCGAAATCAACTTCGACTGCTATAGAAGAAAAATTAAAAAAAATATATATATATACAACTAAACAAGTTTCAGTTTGAAAGAAAGTAGAGAATAAAAGGATGATAATGATAATGATGGTTACCCAAAACCAACAAAATGGAAAAGATTAAATTGCAGGTAAAATTAAGCCCAACCAATTCACACCTAACTAGGGCCACCCCCAAAATCGTTGATAATGCATCATTATCATTTCCTCCCTAAATTAGTTAGTGTTAGATAAGATGAAAGTAGCTCTCAAATCAATTTCTTAAACCCTAAAAACACACACTAATGATGACAAGTTGTTAGTTGATTTTACTATTATATCATCACGTGATATGTTCTTGTTAGACCATTTTCATAACTTAAAATTTTGAGCAGTTTCAAATTTAATGCTTTGTCAAGCTTTTTTCTTTCTATATTGGCCCTATAATTTCATTGAATAACCAATTCCTCAAAATGTAAAATTAATATGAAAACTCAATTAATTTTTTATAATGTTTTGTGTACTAAATATTGGACCCATATAATAAATCTTGCGGTTTACCTAAAAAGGACTCCCACCTAACACTACTGCTTCATGAAAAAAAAAAATTAATGTAATGGGTGCAGCGTAAATAAATTTCCATATAGAGGAACAAAGAGTACTCTGTTAGGATAGTGTTGCTCATTCTATTTGCTTCTTCTAGCATCACATTTAACTCACTGTACGGACACAATTAAATTTTCTTAAACATTCAATTAAATAATTATATTTTAACTGAAAAGTTACATATAGGATTCATTGTTCATACACGTTGCTAAATAAGATTCAAAGACTAATATATATATATGTCGTTTTACTAATGAGGAAAGCGTTTAAGCAAAATTTCATTAGCCTTGCTGTAGAGTAAATTATAAGTATGATGTACAAAATATGTAAGTCTTAGAACCCATAATTCTCCTTCACCATTCTAACAATAGTCTTGCATAATTTTTTCATTACATGTATTTTTATGTACTTTACTATATACATTTGCCCAACTTGCTACTTACTGCTGTTATTTTTGTTTGAATTTCGTATTAAAAAATAAACTTATTAATTCGGACTTTCAAAAAGATTTAAAAACTGTTTTTTATGGTATTAGAGTAAACTTTTTGATATTTTAATGAATTTGGATAGTAAATGTCTAATATAATACTTACATATTTTTTAGAATAGTCTTGAAATTTGATTTTTATTTTTATGGTATTTTACTATATTTCTACTCTTTAATGCACTCACCCGGGCAAGTTGCTCTCCACTTGGTCGCTATGGGATGAAAGTGTCGATGCTGTTCAAGCTCTAAGCAGAATTACTTTTCAGGAGATTCTTCATTCACCAAACAAGGAATTGCGAGAACTACCAATTTTCTTGCTAATTTACTGTAATAGCTTTACTTCATTCACCAGACAGTCTTTGTGCTGCTATTTAAGTCCTTAATAAAATCTCTTTCTTATAAAACAAAAGATCTAATGTATTATAAGCTACAAACTATCGTGCACCAGAAGTGGATATTGCAAATGTTATAACTAAACTGATGCGGATTTCTCATTGTAAATATATCTCTAATGCGAAAATGGAGCAAATTTAGTTAAGATTTCGAGTTGAAGACTTAATTTGTTTAAAAAATAAAAGTCATTAAACAAACATGCATCTCTTTACGTGAATAGAGATGTCTCGCAGTTATTTACTTTACAAATACAAATTTTTAATAGGACACACCTAAATTATAAATAAATATTACCTTAATTGTGAGAGATCTCTCTATGCGACAGATGAAGACTTTCCCTTTAACATTAATTAGGGTCAAAATAACGACCAAATTGAAACTTAATTCTAGGAAACTTAAAACGCCAAACCCGAGCCGGTCTCAACTCAACAACGGAAATTGCGGCAATGCTATAGGTGCGTGAACGAGGTAAGACCTCTCCGAATTGAAAGGGCCACGTTTCAGTAAAGGACCAACCGGCCAACTATGTTGCTACGTAGCCTTTCTTTTTGCTTCTGCCTTCTCCGTCTCTTCGTAACTATTGTTTTCTTCGACCCCATCTCATTGATGTCAAATTTGACTGGTTTATTGAAATGGCCGTTTCTCCACTTTCCATAATTCTTCTTTATACATCTCCGCTTCCTCATTGTTTCCCACTGCACATACATTCAAATGCATAGAACATATAGTCCAATTTTTCAGCTTAATTCTAGATTTCATATTTATGAGGAATTACTATAAAGTAGAACAGTTGGTCAACTAGATTTGGTTTAGTTGATCTTTTTCGTGTTCATAAGAAGTAGAGTTACCGAGTTCAATTCGCATAGTTACAATCAAAGATATCAATGCTAGTGTTTTAAATGTGCATCAATCATAGAAACAATATATTAATCATACATATGGTAAAATTTGAATACATTTTAAACTTATTTATTTTGTAACTTAAGTTGTATATTCTCACAAGTTAATAATACAGTTAATAATATAGTTGTATATTCTCACAAGTTAGTGTAGTACATGGTACAAGTTAGTACTTAGTACTCACCCTCTCTCTCTCTTTTCCATCATCACAACCACAAGCAGCCAATTTTCAATTAAAGATGGGATACAAGCCAATTCATTATATTTAAATTAAGAACAAACCTATCGTTGGTTATAACAGATTAATTAATTAATTATACTTAGATTTGATTGATCTTACAATTCATAGCTAGCTCAGGAGACTAAGACTTCGCTTATGGTTATGTTCAGGCTGTGGGTGCATAAATTTGCAGTTAGGGCAGGCTGGAGAAGACTTGCAAAGCATCACTAACATGTAACACTTATTGCAAATCATAGCTACCATTTCTTCTTCTGCTTTAACTTCTTCAAATGCTAACCAAGATGGACATCTTTTAACTGTTTGTTCTTTTGCAATCTTGTTGTCGGTATGATCTTTTCTTGAATCCATGAAAACATTGACCGAGCTACCAACATTGTTGATATACTTTGGAGGACTCTTTTTGTCGTTTTGAGTGTGGTTTGTCGTTTGAGACTGACCACAATATGGCAGATTTAGCTCAAGCTCTAAGCTCATATGGCTGCTATTACTGTTACTATTATCAAGACTTGCTGGCTCTGGTTCTGGCTCTGGGCTTCTCCTTGGATCTCTAGTTGTTCTCTTTTTAGTCCTTGTATTGTAGAAGTGTATTTCTCCTGACTGCATGAAAATATATATATATTTATATTTTTTTTATGGAAGAAAATTGTATTATTATTGCTAAATAATGCAGTAAAATGAAGAAAATTATAATACGGTACCTGAATATCCAGACATCTTTGCCACTCCAAAGGCAATGGATTTTCAAGTTGAAGCTCAATTTGGAAGAAAGAATTTGTGGGTTCTAATGCTTTTGATGATCGGAAAACCCCCTCCGCTCGTGGGTTAACAAGATCATAATCATGATGATCATCCCACTTTCTTTTCTTAGATGAAGAATCAAAGTGGGTAGTTTTGGTTGCATTTGGAGAGGTAGGTGGTTGATGAAGAGAAACCATAACTATACTCTTTATAATTTTCCTTAGTAAATAGAATGTAGGTATAAGATGAAATAGAAGGGTTATATATATATATAGAGAGAGAGAGAGAGAGAGAGAGAGGGAGAGAGAGAGTAAGATGGTCTGGCAAATAACTGCAAAGCAGAATCCTAAAGGGCAATCTTAAAGGCAAATATAAGGGGCCCTACTTAGTTAGCTATTTAAGCATGAAGTTTAGAGTTTTTCTACAGTACAGCTACAATGCAATTAATCCCTTCAGAGACCAAGAAATATTGTAAGACCTAAACTCTTTGGTGGCCAATTTATTCGTATTACATTCACATCCACCCGACCATTTTCCCACCAAAATTACCCAACACTCTTCATTTGAAGGTTTAACTCTCTTTTTTGCATTTAATTAGCTATAAAGTCTGTTCACATGTATATATTTTTTTTCGAAGGAAGGATGTGGACTCCACCAACGTACCACCATCATATTCAATACTTTAGTAATTAAGGAGAAAAAGAGTAATTTATAAAATTAGTTTATTTAAATTTACTATATGAACATATTAATCCAAAAAACAATTATTATGTTAATCAGTGTAAAATATAATATGTAGTCGAATTCCATTATGTATTAAAAAAAACTTCCATAGTCTTTGATTGGATCATAAATAATGAAAAGCTTAGGATGTGTGAAGAAAATGGGATGGGAGGGATTAGAAAGCAGAAGTAATTAGAGGCGGTGAGAGTCATTAAATGAGAAGAGTGTGTATACAGTTGAAGAATGCTTTAAAATATCACAACTCCAACTTCCACAATTACTAATGAAAAACCTTTTAAAGCTTTCATCACTTCCATCTATCTATTCAATATTCATCCCTCCTCCTCTCCATTTGCTTTTAAAGCTCTCAACACCCTCAGCTATTATTCATTTATTTATTACAACTTTTCTTTTTCCAACTCTACCCCTTTTCTCTAGGGCTATAATTAACCAACTAATTCATCCGTACTCTTACAAAATATCACAACCCCACTAAAAAAAATTCGCTAAATAACTTGTACCCTGTTCAAGAACTCTCAAATTGCTTCACGAACAATTAAAAATTGTTTAAGTATTTGCGATCATGTTTGGCAACTTTTTATTAAACGAATTTACAACCTAACTCATTTGTAGTATTTATAAATATGTTCATGAATTTTTTTTCAAACAAATTCGTGAATTAATTCATTTATAGTGTTTGTAAATATGTCAATAAACTAAAAAAAAATTTTATTTGTGTATGCAAAAAGATATGATTTTATAGAAGAAAAAAAAACTTAATTAGCTTACAAATGTAGTTGAGTTTTTTCATTAGAGTTTAGAACAAGCTTACGACCGAAACTTCAAGCCAAAGCTTGAGCTTATGAGTGGAGCTTCTAATGAGCAGAGTTTCTAATGAGCATTCATACTAAGCTCAAGCTTTCTTAATTATAAACGAGCTGAGTTTGAATAAACTTAAATCAAGCTCGAGCCTAAAAATTCCTTAAATGAGGCGAGCTCAAGTATGACATAAATTGGCTATCACTATTACGGTACTACTTTTCTCTTGTCTAATTTTAGCTGCTTTTTTTTCCCCTTTAGTTCTTTATTCCTCTTCACTTGTATATTTAATTTTATGTCTTTTTCTAATATGTTGGTCTCTGAAAATATATCATATTCAATTAGTCTAAATAAAAGCGGTTTATGCAAAATAAAAGATAGAATCATCTTTGTTTACCAACTTTATCCTTTAACATTTTATTTTTATTAAACACTCAAGAATAATGAATTTACCCTCAAATTCTTACATGTTTTGAGGGATTAATAATTTCTAATTTTGAGTTCGTCTGTAAAAACTATTAGTTTAGCGTCTCTAGTCTCTTGTAATTTTATACTCTCTTTTTTAATAAAATAAGCAACTAGTTTTCGTTCAATAAAATTGGTTCTTCATATTCATTCCTCGTATAACCGCTTTGTTTCTTACAAAATAGAATTGCGTAAACTAATTTGACACCATCACTAATAATAAATATATTAAACAAAAATTTCAAATTGATACCACCAAAATGCATGCATTTAATTATAGTTTGTACTATCTTTCATATCAAAATATAAAGTAATTTTTCATTTTTGAGTGTTCTAAAATATAATTAAATACTATTTTTTCAATATTTAAAAATCAAAAGTGAAAATTTTAAATATTTTAAATTAGTCAATATAATGAAAAAATTTATCATAAATAGAGAAATTTCTGATTTTTTAAAAAATGTATCATCAAAAAAATTACCCTAAGAAAGGATAGAGTATAACCATAACAGTTTAATTTTGATGCATTAATGGCTAATGACACACATTTCAAATGTGGTTGCTTCAAAATCTACGTAATGATATAAAATTTGAACTCTATCACAAGATGATATCAAATCAAATATAAATGCTGTAACTTCCTCTAATATATAATAATGTTGTAACCATAGTTTGGTTTTAGTCAAACTAATGCATTCAATAACCCCCTCATTTATTCACAGTCAAATGGCAACAAACTGGTCTGATTTAGAATGCAGTTTAGTATACTAAATAATTAATATGTTTCAATCAATAAATATTATTGACTTCTTTAATTTTTAAATAGTATTGTTAAAAAAATTAAATATATTCAATGAAAATGGTTGAGAGTAAAAAATTACATAAATCAAAGGATTTAATGTTTTATGGTACATATAAAAGAAATGGGTAAGGATGAGTAAGAAATAGATGAATGTTGTGTCCTGAACCAAATTTTGGTAATCAAAAGGGACCCTAAAATAGACCTCACAGCAACATCAAATAAATTCTAACATCTCACCACATTGGATTCATCCAAAGCTTCTCGCCTCTTCCACACACAAATAAATTCTGTTGTTTAATTCTTTTTTTTTTTTAAGTAACATTTCGTTAAAAAAAATTTACATCTCTGTTCAAAAAATAATAATAATAATAATAAGTTTTGTGATTAAATTGGAGGATATATTAAGCTTTATTGTGATTATATAGCATACACTTTACTAAAAAATGCCAATTAGAAGAACATTACTTATATTTTGTATGGGGATTAAAAAATTGACGGAATAGATAACGGATAAAGTACTTGTTAGTAATAAAAAAATAAAATAAAAGTAATTAATAGGAAGCATAAAATAAAATAAAAAGGACTAAAAGTATTAAAAGCATGGAAGAAGCAATGGGTTGAAGTAAATGAAGTAACACTACCTGCCTTCAATAAATCATCTTGAATTCACTTAAATGCAGAGTTCAATTCTTGCTTCCTTCAACTCCTTCCTTCTGTTAAATGCTCTCAACCCCCTCTTCTCCCCTTCATTTATGTTTATACATTTCAACTTCAACAATCAACACTTTATAAATATATAATCTCATCCAATAACATAATAATGTAAATGGTGTTTTGATTAGACTTCAAGTCTTAAACACTATCTTAAGAAATTGTTGCTTAACAAAATAAAATGTAAATTGAAATGGTAAGACATGTTTGAGTTCAAAAATTCTTTTTCCAAACTGACAAATTTAATAATGTATATTGCTTTTCCCCCGTCGAATAACAAAAAAAAAAAAAAAAAAGCATAGATCAATTGGTATTGCAATTTTGGGAGGCAACCGTTTATGCACCTAAGTTTAAAAAATGTATACATTTATCATCTTAAATGTCTGAAAAGGACTAGATGTTTTATCTTCAACCTCAAGACAGACATAAAAAATGTAATTTGTCATTCAAAACACTTATCTCTAATTCCGATGTAAAACAAGAAAATTGGTATATTAAATCGAAACACTTATCATGATAAATCGAAATATGGGTTTAGTTTGGATGGACAGTTCTTGGTTTGATCAGAAAATTAAAAATAACATTTGAAAATATTTTATTCTTGTTCGTCGGAAATGGCAATAAAACCAATTATACCCTAAGTCATAAGATGGGTCTTGATCAAAAGAACTCAAATCCTCAATTTACTCATCTCATCACTAATAACCTAATATTGCATTAAAAAATTTCAGGTAATTATAAATCATCTTGACAACAGTTATCAGAGAATCTAAGGATATTGAAAGTTTCATTTTCACATAAAGAAACTATCAGTGGTCTCAAGTTTTACAATAGAAGGTGGTAAAAATGCTTCTTAACGTTTTAGTGATTAAGAACAAAACAGTCCGAATGTTGTTTTCAATCCTCTGGCCAATAAAAAATTGTTCACCCAAATTGTTTATAGTTTGTTTATTTATAAATTGTTTATAGTTTATTTATATTATGTTTATAATTAAAAAATAATTATTTCAAAAAACTATGAATTTTTTTTTTTAAAATGAGATAAAATTTTGTGATTTATTTATATCAAAATCTCATAAAACTTGCATAGGAATGGGCAACTAAGGACATTATGGAATTTCCATTATTTGTTTAGAATTTATGTTTAACCTAAGACATCCTTTGACTCAAATTGGACTACTTTGTAAGAAGTAAGTTAATACAAAAGTTATTTTTTGCTAAATAAAGAATAAATATTGTTTAATTTATTTCATAAATTATTGAGAGGTTGAATTTAAAAATAAAATATAATATTCAAATATCATAATATTTTTAAAATAAATGTTTTAAATAAGAAAAAGGATATTATCGATAAAGCTAAACTAAGGAAATGCATTTTAATGTATTACAGACAGGAGGTTGAGTAAACATTCCGAATTTTTTTCAATTTTTAAAAACAAATATTCAACTTTCTAGTGAGTTGATCTACTTTACTCACTTCCAAACCAACGGAATTGAACGGTAGCTAAATTGCTTGAACGACCCTACTCGGAAATCAGATTTATTGAATCGCTATTAAGACATCAGTTATAAGTGAAGAGAAAAACTAATACAACAATAAATAGCATAAAAGACGTATTAATATTTTGCGTAGTAATTACTGAAGGTATAATGTTTCACAAAGCATTTTTGTTTTTAAAGTCAAAAAGTTGGTTGACCGGGCTAAAGCATTTTAAATCGATATGGTAGTTACTTTTCAACAACAAAAGATAAATTGTTTTATATTATTATCGGAACTGATATCAAGAGGACGGCGATTTAATTGGATTCTATAACGCTTAATTAAACGACTCATATATCCTGAAATTATATATCTTGCTTTTTTGAATGATGCATCTGGTTGCCAAAAAAAAGATCCATCCGTATTTTGTGATTTTAAATTGAAAAGATTAAGCCTGCTTTAACTTCTATAATTGGCTTTCCTAATTTAAGCTCTCTTCTATATCTTACCATAAATATTGTCAGTGATAAGTAGATAAAATAGCGTATGAATAAGTTCCTTATTATTACTTTTTGAGTATTGAGTGTGTGAAATTCAAATTCTAGTGTCTAAAATCAGTCACATATATACTTGACTCTGGATTATGCCATGTGTAAATAATGTTTTCTTTTGAAGATATAAGAAACATAAATTCTTTTTACAAATATTCAATCCTACCACTCACATTTTAAGCTCTGATAAAAAAAAAAAAAAAATCAAATGTTTTGTTGTCTTAGAGCAGGAAAAATGGTTATTACCATTGTGTAACAACATTTCTGTTATGTCGGTTCTGGAAAACAGATGATTAATAATCCACATATGTTTCTATTCTAATTTATCCTAAACTATTTTAATTTAACTCTGAAGTAAATTAAAAAAATAATATCAGATGATGAAGCTAGAGATGAAATAATAGGCCTTTATTTTGATCACATAGATGAGACGTGTAGAAATGGAATTTACTGCATCAGGCCACTTACTTCCACTATTTTGTTAAAGAAAAATAGCACCACGTTCTTCAAAACTAGCAATAGCAGAAGTAAAACGTTTTATTCACAAGTAAGCTAACAACAACCCCAGCAGAAATGAAATGATCGACTAGAACAATGCTAGCAAACCGCAAAAAGCTCAAAAGCTTCCTCTCGCAATATTGTGTAGGACTGCTCTCATCAGCAAAGTTCAGAAGAAACTTACTATTTTCTGACCTGAACCAAACAATGATATGATGCAAGGCTCTGATTTCATGTATGACTCCATTTGTCAGTACCAACTCATCAAACGATCCCTGTATATTGACAAAATAATCCAACTTGAGACAATTTTTATGTAACAATTTTGATCTTGCATGCTGAGAGATAAATATAACATCTGCAAAAGCCAGATATATTGGTTGCAAGAGCAACTGTAGAAAGTAAATAAAAGGAGACACCTCATCAATGTCTGCCATTTTGAATAAATTTCAAGAGACAACAAAAGATTATCAAGCTACCATTTAACTCATCATCTAAAGAATAATAAGTAGGAAAGTAACGGTTTCGTGTTATGGTTGCTAAATGGGTCTAGAGATCCACCACCTTAATTCCTTTTAAAGGAAACCTAAGTTTGAGTGAACCAAAATGGGAATTATGTTGAATATGAAGTATCTGCACTCCAGATGCCACATCGATAAGATGTTAGGCTGCAAAAACTAACCATTCCACCATATAATCTAAAAGTTTGTAGTTCTTCAGAAAATGACTCATGGTGAGGACTAAAGGTAATTATCTTCACTGGAACTTGAAAATGGAGTGCTAATTAGAATGACATATTTCAAATACCTTTAATCAAATGCATAAGGATCATCTGCATATGGATTTAGTGACCCTTCTGAAAACAGATCACCAATGTTTGAAGGATGTGAATAACCTCCCTTAATTCCCTTCATAAGAAATTACCAAAGTGTGTAATTCAAAACAATCAAAAGATCCTTCTATATGTTACTAATTGATCAAATAATAGTTCAACTATTTCCCTTTTAGAAAAATAATTTCACAATTTAGATGCAACTTTATTATATCAACAAGGAAATCAAAGCCAAACTGTGCTAGAAGGAACATAGTGCCAAATTCTACTGATAAAATTAAACAAATATCGATTACCAAAATAAATAAATTACCAGGCTAGGGAACAATCTCGTTTTGGATTACCTTAACAGCACTTCTTGGTGTTATGGCCTTAACAACACTTCTTGGTGTTATGGCCTTAACACCACTTCTTGGAGTCCTAGTCTTTGGTGTATTCATCTTCTTGTGTTTCCTTGGGTCCTGATGTAACATGAAAAGGGAAATGTGGAATTAGGGGTACTTGTGATCTGTTAAAAAGTTAAGGCCCTTCAATAATAGAGAGCAAACTGCTTTCTCGCAGGAACTTTACATTATGTGCATGAAGGGTGGGGGAACTACCAGAATGCATACCTCAAACATTACTGTACTCTTTGTCTTCCTTCGTTTTGTAATTGTTCTTCCATTAGCAGTTTCAACTTCATATTCATGGCGAGTGACCTGGCACCCATACATTTAAAATAGAGGCAAGGAATAAATAACAACATATTGCAGGATTGCTTGCCCCAAAAATATGATCATGATAAGGAATAGAACAACAAATCAATGAACAGACCAAGTACACAGAGTATTTCACCTTCTTGTGATGCTGAGGAATGCTCATGACACTTCCTGTGTTAGCATTCTCTGCTCTTGACAATCTTTTTGACACTGGTGATTGTGTTTCCCCAAGAAAAGGCAAATCCTAAAATAGACCAAAAAAAAAATAACCTTATGAACTTTGCAGTTTTCCAACTATAATGAAAGTAGAGGAAAATTGATTATCAATCTTCAACACCTTTTGTATGTTCTCTGATCTTACCGGCACATGTTGACTTCTCTTTCCACCACCAGAGTCTCTCATCTGGATAGATGAAAAGGAGTAATCCTGAAATTTAATAAATTTTCGTCAAAGCTTCAGATTTAAGTAAACTAATAGTTAGTTTTTTTAAAAAATCTTTTTCTGAACCTTTTTTGAAGTCACTTCCTGATCATCTTGGGGCTTATCACTCATCACTCTCCACTGCATTTGCAGCAAAGCCTTTTGCCTTTCTTCCTGTAAATTCTATCATCAAACTAAACCCAAGGACCATAGAATGTAATTTGACATATTACAAACAAAAAAATCATGCCTTGGACTTCTGAAGATCCAATTCCTCTTGCAGCCTCCTGCACTCATCTTCATTTTGACACTTCAAAACTTTCAACTGAACTTCATGTTCATTTCTGAGTTGCATTGTTCTCTGGAATTTTTTTTTTTCAAAAAAAAAAATTGTTTTGAATCTTTTCAAAAGCTTGTTGTCTACAGAATTTGAAGCTTATACCTCTCTCAAATCATTTTCAGATTGAATTTGGACACGTTTTAACTCTTCTATGTGATCAGCTTTCAGATTCATTTCCTTCCTATCATTCTCCTGCTTCATGTGCAAGACCTACACAAGCAGGGTGAAAAGAACTGAAAAAAAACATACATAGTAAATAACGTAACAGAAGAAGCAAATCAACTACTGAATTTTCAAATAAGGAGTAAATGTATTAAGAAAGGGGGAAAAATGTCTCCTAAACCAGTACGTGCCACCATGACCTGAGAACCCGTAATATAAACAGTAGCAGGTCAATGTTAACTTTAACAATCTAACTATTTGCATGCTTACTATGGAACTTCCAAACAAGCTTTATAATATAAGCTAATTAATGGTCCCCAAGACCAATTGTGACATGAACGAAGATTTAAAAATGTCAAAGAATCTAATGCAAATCTGTTAAGCTTTATGCAGTTTTGCAAGCAAATAGCAGATAGAATATTTATCTTCTTTCTACATTATTTTTCAATGACTTAGGTACAGATCTTCTTCCAAAGCAACAAAGATTTAAGGTTTCAAATATGTTGGGGGTGCTTACCAGAGCAGCATGTTCATCCTGAATGCACAGCAACTGTCGCCTTGATTCTTCTTTGCATTCTGCAACTTTCTCCTCACATTTTCTCTCCGTTTCCAGAATGATTTTGTCTGTCTGGAAAATCCAACCTATGAGAAACATGATTCACAGTAACAACTATCAAGGTAAACAGACCTTTTCTTTTTCCACTTTAATGATCTCTAGCTTCTCAAACTCATATTTCTTCCTGATGTCATTAACAGCCTGTTAAAAGTGATTGTTAATTTGGATATAACTGTCATAAAGAGTTCATATAAGGTTAAATAGTAATGGTGACACCTGATCATTCCTCTGAGATATTTCTTTCAAATGCCTTGACAGTTCCAATTGTTTGCTCTCTAGCATCAAATCATATTGACTTTTTGCTTCAGAAAACTTGCTTTCAGCAGCAGCCAAAGATGCCTGACTCTGCAAGAATGGTACTAAATCGCATTAATAGTATGTCTCAAAATCCCCACAAAGCTAATTACTGCACTAAAAAATACCTCAGTGATTTTATCTTCCAACTTCTTCACTCCATCCTTGTATTGCAGAAGTAATTGTTCCTTCTCCTCTAACATGATATTGAGCTGAGCAACCTGCTTCTCTAGTGAATCTGCATGTTGCACTTGTTTCTCACTCTGCTCTTGCCAAGTAACTACCTCTTCTGCATTTTTCCTAACTTCTGCTGCCAATTTCTCAGCAATATCTTTGTTTTCTATTTCCAATGTTGAAATTTTTAACAACAAATCTTGCTGCAAGAGAGCAGATATTAGTTAAGATATGACTAAATAATGGTCAGAGCCACATAATGGAATGAAAATAACTAATGCTGACCGTTTTATTCTCAGATGACTTTGAACTTTCTGTTAAAGCTTCAATTCTCTTTTCCAATTCTGAAATCACCACCTCCATTTCATTCTTCTTGGACAACAGCATCTCAGCTTCAAATTCTATTCTCCGAATTGTCTCCTCTGCTAAACGGCATTCCTCAGAAAAATATGCCTTGATATTAGTCTGATCTTTCTGAAGTTGAATGACCTTATCATTCAATTCCTGGTTAACCAATAGCAGTGCATCTTTTTCTGACCTCATAGACAAGAACTTATCATGCATCTGATCATACTGTATTCTAGCATGCTTAGCAGAAAGGTCTCTCTCCTGTTGAACCAACTTAAAGCAAGTGTCATAGAGAGAGTCCAGCTGATCAAACTTCTCAACAAAACTAAAATTTTGTTTGTCCAGTTCAGCCAATTGTTCTGCTGATATGTGAACAACGCTTTCAAGGTTCTTGATATCCTGAAGGGACGCAGCAAATTTTGTAGCTAAGTCATTTCTGCTAAACTGGAGGTCACTCCTTTCTTTCTCTAGATTCTCTTGCGTAACAATTAGATGCTTTATCTCATCTTTCTTCAATCCCACCTCAAGGTGTGTCTCTTCTAATTTAGAATTCAAGCTTTCTATTTCCAACTTACTAGTTTCTACTGTGGCCTCAAATTTCTTTATCATAGCATCTGCATAATAAATACACAAATGAATGAAATAAACAAATAAATAAATAATAAAAAGACAGATTCCTTTAGAAAGAAACCCTCTTACTAAGTAATTTTTTTTCTGAATAATGCTAGATTATCCTAGAATGAAAATCAATCAAAGATCTGATAATTAAGACACTGGTTTTGAGAAGTGAACAATTGACATAAGCCTGACTGAGAGTCCCTTAGACCTTTAACCAACACAATAACAAATTAAGAAATAGTTTATAGAATCCCTTTCTCCAACTGAAATGTCTGCTATATTTTGGCCATCCTAAAAATTTATGAAAGATTAAGTTCCCGAAAATTAATGTGACATGAATCAGACATTAACCAAGAGTTTATTGATGAGAAATGCTTGAAGATGTCATTCCAAGGTTCTTTTTTCCTTTTCTGTTTCATTATTTCTAAAAACGTGGCTAGATCAAATCTGCAATACTTGGAAATTAAAGTAAAATACTAATATCACTGCATTCAGTGACCTAAAATAAGTTGATCAACCTATATCTGGGGAAGCAAATAACGAAAGTAAATATCCAGTACATGCAAGGCAAGTGTTAATAAAATTGAATATTATTGATAAACATAAGTCGGGAAAAGTGAAGGTTGGATCAGTCTGTTCCTACTCAAAACTGAACTTCCGGAGAGATAGGGAAAGAAACAAAGAAAACATGCAGTTGCAGGTTAATGAACACTAGAAATGAAATTATAAAACCACATAAGAAAGCATTCTGTCAAACTTAAATCCAAATTCTTCAGTGTGAAAAGATAAATATGCTTGAAGTGAAAATGGGGGCAAAATATCATATGAATTCTAAGTGATAGGATGAAAATACGTAAACAAGAAAAAATGTAGCATTTACTAACCAACTACACTTGTCAAGATAATGGAGATGATGATCATAACTTCATGTTTCTGCATGCACAACTACGGTCATGGTTTCCAATTTGATATATCTTATAAGTGGCCAAAATCCACAAACATAATACAGTATAGGGAAAACACCTGGCATAAAGCTTCATTCTCAATTCAAAGCATAATGAAAAGCATTATATGCATTCAAAGTTGTTTATTAAAATTCATCCAGAGGCAGAAATTGCTATAATAAAGTTCTTATGTGCATTATAATGATAATTTATCAATCTTCCAAGAGTAAGCAGGATAACTAGCTTTCTGATAATGTCATTTACCTTTTTCTGCTATGAGATTAGCCATTCGGCTCTGTTCCTCAGTGAAGATCTTATTTCTCTCCTCTTTTTCAATTCTAAGCTCTTCCAGTTCCTGTTCACCTGCGTTCAGAGTTCAATGAGATTAAAAGATGGCTAATTTAAATTCCAAACAAACAGAATTCAACAGCTTTCTCACACATGAATACATCAAATAATCCTACTTTTTTGGTTTTAGAAACTGAATAGCACATTAGCAGAAAGCAAACACAAGTGACTTACAAGTTCGAATAGTTTCCTCAGCAGAGCCTAATTTCAGAGACAATCCATTTAGCTGTTGATTCAAACCATCAACGGCATTTGAGCTTGCAGATAGTTTGCTTTCAAAAAACTCCATATCTTTTTCAGCTGTGGGTACAATTTCAAGAACTTAGAACTATCATTACAAGTAAAAAGCACATTTCAAGACCACAACTGAAAATATTACATACCATTATGAACCTGACTAGCTAAGAGCTGTAAAGTTTCAGTTAGTTGATCACAGAGAGTCTTAGTTGAAGAGAACTTAGACTCCAATCCTTTCCATAGCTTCTCATCCTCCTTCTGCTTTACTTTAAGCTTAGCATTTTCGTTGAAGGCATTCTGCAACTTTTCCTCTAACGTAGCAATAAGCTCCGTCGATTTCTTCAACTTAGAGTTCTACGTTAACCAAATAAGCTTCAACCAAATCACTATTCACTTCCACTTTATCAATAAATGTCTCAAAGAAAATCCTAATTAACATGGAGATTGTAAGAATAATTAAACCTAATTTTCATGAAGCAGCAACAGTTTGTAAGACATGGAGACATAGAGTACATACATATAAACGCATACCGACATACGAACATAATGCATACACATATTTTCGAACAGCACTTCAATTCAAATATTGAAAGAGATTCTTCATGTTACCGCTATTTCCAGATCAGTTTTTATCGAAGCTTGGTCTTTTATCAATTTCTCTGCAAGCAAAAGGATCAACATCAAAAATCAGCTCGAAAGTTCAAAATTCTAAGAAAAACAGATCAAGTAATTTAAATCAACGATAAAAACCTGCAGTGAGCTTCAAATTGGAGAAACTCCCTGATGAAATCGAGTCCGAAGACGGCCGTGAAGAAAATGAAATTTTTTTCGCCGATCCTGATAGCGATTTGAACTGATCAAAGCTCTTCATGCTTGGAAATCCGAGCTTTTGCATCTTGAAATTTAAGATAGATCGATTGAAACACTAGAATGTTCTGATTGAAAATCGAATCTCCTGACCTCCCTCACCTCTCTTTCTCTTTTAGCCTTTTAGAGCGTTCAGATTTTACGCAAAACGGTAGAAATGATTTGAGCGCCAAAAGACGTAGTATTTATAGGTAGAGAGTGAATCCGAGTTCCCTCTGCCGTTAGCGGTGGGAGAGGGACCTTTAAAAAAGAAAATTACATTCAGATTCCTTAATTTTAAGCTAATTTACTTTTGAGTCCTTATATTTTGACAATTACATTATTAGGTCCTTTACATATTGATCCATTCAATTTTGAGGTCATTCTGTATATTTTACTGTTAAATGGTACCAAAAAGATAAACATGCCTTAATTTTATGTTTATATATTACATTTATACTTAAGGATTTTATATTTACTTTTTGAGAGCATAAAGAAAAAGATGTTTAAATTTATTAACTAAATTCAGTTCAATTTTTGCTTAAAAATGACTCTAAGATTTTGGAGAAAATAAAATAATATACTCTATATTTTTCCTCTTTTACTTTTGAGAAACAAACAACAAAAAGCTCACTAAAAAAAAGAAATGTGAGATTTTTTAAGTTTTTTTTATTGAGATATAAAAACTAGAAACAAACTTAAAATGTGATTGTACAATAATGGAATATTGCTTTTCTTCTCCTAAACTATCTCTTCCAAAACTAGCTAATTGTTATGTGGCTTTAAGGGGCTACTGCTGGTGTGCACCACCAACGCTAGGCCGGTAGCCCTCTCCTCTCCCCTTGTTAGTTATTTTTCCAAAGTTTTTCCTTCCTTTTTTTGTTTATTTTCTTCTATGTTTATTCTCCGTAAGGTTGGTCCAAGAGTTTGTCGTTTGTGTTTGATCTACCTTTTAATGAACATATTTATATAGTTCTCTATGGCATTTGCTTGATTTAGTTGGAGTTGTGATTGTTGGGGATGAGGCGTTCATGTTCTTACTGAAATAGAAGCTTGAAATTTTTATTTTAGATTTTGAAGGTCGTAAACATTTTAAAGTTAGATTTTCCGAAATTAACCTTCTACAACGTTGTTGGACTTAGTATAATTTTTAAGTAGAGTTCAAGATAAGAACATACTAAACAAGAATATACAGATTGAACTTCGTAGTGACAAGAAAAGATATAAAATGTGTTCGACAAAATTATATGTTTTTAGTAATATTTACCTATTTGAATAACTATTTATATTAGATGTTTAAAAAAACACATTGATTAACATTTGACAAAATGATACTTAAATAACTAACAAATTATAAAAAAAATATTTTACAGAACACTATTTTGGTCAACTATGCAATATTGACATTAATTATATTTGGTGATCATCATAAAATAAAATTTTTTGGGGGAAAAAATGGAGGAGGATATCCATTTGAAAAAATGAATTGTTTAGATAATTTAAAATAATGATTCTATAAAATTTATTTCATAAAATAAAAGTTTTTAGAAAAAAAGAGATAGGGAGAGCGAGGGCGAGGAAGAAAAAACAATATCAACAAAAAAAACCTTCATTCACTCGAGGACGGTACTTGTGCTCGGTGCAGCGATGGAAGCGAAGCCGAATCCACCATTACTAATTTACTATCTCCCTTCTCTTGTTATCCACTTTCTTTGTTTTTCTCTCCCATTCTCGTTCGAATTTTTATTTCACTAAAACCCCCCTTTCATTATAACTTTAAAAATCTCCCAAAAGGTTCCAATTCCCTTCTTTCACAATGACAGGGTTTGATTTTTGGTCGAGAAATTCACTCTCTATTGACCAATCTCAGAGTAGTTCTACCTTATTCATTTACGGTGGCATATTTCTGGAGCCCACCATTTCCATTTCTCCTTCTTTTGTTAATCTCATTTCTTCGAGAAGTAATAGTTCAACTAGCGATTCACATTTGATTTCTTGTTCCAAACACAAGATTTTTAGGGGGTTTAGAGGAGAAAGAAGTAGTAGTACTAGTAGCAGTCAAGTGGCGGTTAGTGGTCTGTTTTTGTCAGTGAGTTTGAGAAACGACGGGCATGGGCTTGTGCAGGAACCAAAGATCTGTTTGGTGCAAAACGTAGATGCCAAGAGCGTCATTGAGGAGGAGAAGGTGCTTGATGGGGAGAAAGCTTGTTTGGGAGAAAAAAAGAAACGGAAGGTTACTGTACGAGGACGTGGGGCAATAAACACCACCAAACATTTGTGGGCTGGAGCTATTGCAGCTATGGTTTCAAGGTCTGTGTTCTTTTTTATTATTATTATTATTATAGTCTCATTTTTTTGGGGGTTTCTCATACTGTTAAATTGTTCTTTATGTGTTCTTATTTCTAGTTCCTGAAATTGGAATTGATGAATTTATTTTTCTATGGTTGGAGTTTTATATAATTGTTTACCATGTATTTTAAATATCTTTTAGATATGAAATTGAACTACTCCATTGGAAACAAAGGCATCTATTTTGTGGCATGTTGGTTTGCCTTGATGCGGAATGAAATTTCTACAAGAAGTCTGGAACCATATTTTAATTTAATGTTTAAAATAGCTAGACAGAATTAAATATTGAAGTTGTAATTAGACATATTTCTGGTTAAATTGGAGTTGTTTGAATATCAAAATGCCACTGAAAAATATGAAATTGGGTTATTGTGAATCAAACAGGAAAAAGAAGCATATATCAATAGTTACATCATGTTAATTATCAATGCAATCAAAACATGGTTTTCATCATTTCTACTTCCAGCATTATTTTAACAATTTTAACCTTTAAACTGCATGATCTTTTCTGCACTTGATACAACATTAATAGCTGTAAGTTGTTTTTTATTATTGTGGTATAGAGATGAACTGGATATTGAGCTAGTTATTGTATCATATTTATTTCTGTTTCTAAATATGTTTACCAGAACTTTTGTTGCTCCACTTGAGAGATTAAAGCTGGAATACATGGTTCGGGGTGAACAAAAGCATATCATTGACCTCATTAAGACAATTGCAACCACCCAAGGTGTGAAAGGCTTCTGGAAGGGTAACCTTGTCAACATTATTCGTACTGCTCCATTTAAAGCAGTCAATTTTTGTGCATATGATACATATAGGAAACAACTGCTCAGATTCTCTGGGAATGAGGAAACCACAAATTTTGAGAGGTTTATTGCTGGTGCTGCAGCCGGCATTACTGCCACCTCTCTCTGTCTACCACTTGACACTGTATGTGAAAACTTGAGATTTTGTTCCTTCTATTATTCTATGCTCTACATACTCTTTCTTACTAATACTACAATGCACGTGCACCATCGTGCATTATCCTATGCCAACACAACTTGCGTGTACTTGTTTGTAACCAGCTGCTTATATTTTAGATACTAGATAGTAGATGGAAGTATGGAGTTGTCTATAGTTCTGAATAGTTTGGCATTTCAAGGAGTGTGAGGTTGTGAGCTCAGTTTTTTACTTATTTTTCTTGTATCAAGGGCTATTTACACATATAGGGCAGAATATCGTGTGCAAAAAATAATCCATAAAATGAAGATGTCATCTTTGTGCCCAGAAACAGTTCATAATGAATCAGGAAGCTGGGATTATTTGTGTCATATCCCATATTCAATTCTTATATCTTCAGATGCACATACTTTCTGCGGCTTGATATTCCGCATGGACATATAACTATGAAGGTAAAGTGTGTATCTAGATAATATGACTTGAAAATTCAGATATAGTGGATCACCAGGGTCTTTTGCAGCACTCAGTTGATTGCTCTCTTGTGGACATATAGCTGATTGTGTACTTGTTAGAGTACCTTAAGATTTAAGATTAGATTTGGCTGTTGCACATTCCATGTATTACATTGTTCAAGTTGAATCATACATTTTCACTAATTCATGTAGAAATTGTACATGATATAGTGATAAAACCAATTGTTCTTCATTGTAAAAATAACTTTGCCTGCTTTATCACAATTTGTAAATGTTGTTCCAATGCATACTGAAAAAACAAGCATTTTCACTAATTCAATTGAAGCTTACTTTGAACTATAGCAGTTATTTGGGCTAGTTTCATACCATCAAACAGACATATTTTCTCTAAGCATGATATAGTCGTCAGGATCCATGCAGTCACCTAACTGGTTTGAAACTCAGCATAATTGATTTTTTATTAAAGGTGCATTTGGAAAAATCAGGTGTTTGAATGTTCTTTATTCCATTATTTGATTTTTCCCATTGATGATTTTCCTTGTATTCTTAATATCAGTACTGATGCTTTTTTTCAGATACGGACAAAGATTGTTGCACCTGGTGGGGAAGCTTTAGGTGGAGTTATCGGTGCTTTTCATCACATGATTAGAACTGAAGGCTTTTTTTCCCTTTACAAGGGCTTGGTGCCTTCTATCATTAGCATGGCACCTTCAGGAGCAGTTTTCTATGGTGTGTATGATATATTGAAGACTGCCTATCTACATTCAGAAGAAGGCCAGAAAAGAATAGAGAATCTGAGCCAACATGAAGGGGAATTGAATGCTTTGGACCAGCTAGAACTGGGACCAATCAGGACATTAATATATGGGGCAGTTGCTGGGGCTTGTGCAGAAGCTGCTACTTATCCATTTGAAGTTGTAAGGAGACAACTTCAGCTGCAAGTTCGGGCTACTAGGATGAGTGCACTGGCAACCTGTGTCAAGATTGTTGAACAAGGTGGAGTTCCAGCTCTATATGCAGGACTTATTCCCAGCTTACTGCAGGTATGTATGAAATCTCAAACATATAATCATTTTGTTTTCAAGTGTTAAATGAGAGCTTTTGGGTTACAGAACTTTGTCGATCATTGTTATCTGTTCTTTGCTTGTTTTGGGATGTTTAGAGTGGTTAGGATTAGGAATGAGGAATTCGGATTAGGACTGTACAAAGTCAGGTGGGACCTGATCAACCCGATTTGTATCTGTTTTACTTTCCTTTGTCTTATTTATTTATTTATTTTTGTTAAATTTGAGATTTGTGTCGGGTTCAATGAACATGGAGAGTTGCATGTCTGTTTCATAATTGAAAAAGCAAGAGTACATGTCGGGTTGATTGAGTCTCACATGACTTTGTACAGTCCTAATTCAGATACAGATCATAGGTTTCTGCTGTATTTTTCTCATCTTGTTCCAAGCCACTTCAGGAAAAAGAGAAGAAATAATTGGGGGTCTCTAACTTCCATAGGCCATAGCTGAAATTAACTAACTGTATAGATGAAGTCATGCTGGATTGAATGTGCTGCATATTTAACCCTACGTGGATTTTATTTTATCAACTTCTGTTGTTGGGAATGCAATGTTGTCTCTGGGGACAAAAGTTGTGAATCCCGTATGTTATTGCCTTTCATTATTTAATCACATTTCTGATACATTAATAATTGCATCTTCAGGTTCTTCCTTCAGCGGCTATAAGTTACTTCGTCTATGAGTGTATGAAGATTGTTCTCAAAGTGGAATGACCATTGATTATGAATCCTTTAGAATATAAGCAGTAGGTTTCTGTACAGTCAAAAGGTATGCAAAGGATATAAATCAAAATGAATTAAAATGGTGAGATATCATTTATGCTCTACTATTATCATTTGATTTCTCAACATATTCTTGTACCCCGGAATGAAGATAATAAAGAACCTCTTCCAAATCTTCTATGTTCTTTGTGATAGTTCAGTACTTCCAACCATTTTATGTGGCTGCTGTGCAATTTGACTTCCCTGCTGTGAACACACTCTGTTGTACATGCTGGAGATTATCTAGCTTGCGTATTGTGATTTGTGACAAAGAACTGGTTTGCAAATGAGTCTGGTTACAAAATTTATTTTTAAACGGATTGTTATGTTTTGATTAACCATAGCTTTTTTTTTAATTCTGAATGAGTAGGTTTATTTTAATAGTTTGTGTTGAAATTCTCCAAAAACTTTCTAAATGTGTTTCGATTATTTTTTACTTTAAACCATAGTAGGAACTAGGAAGACAAAATAAAAGAAAAACAGATCTGTTTGATTATTAGGTTGCATTTTTCAGAACGGTGAAGTTAGAAGTATTGGGAGAAAAAAATTGCAGTACTCTTAGATACTTTGTGCTGCAATTATATATCATATGCATGTACTTTTTAGAACAAATTTTTAAACTTTAAATAATTTATATACTATTTATTTTATATATGTTCTGCAATTTAGTATTATTAGCTATATAATTAGGAAGAAAAAATTCAAAATTTCAGTCAACTTTTTAAATGATTTATAATTATTTTATGAATTTTTTAATTGTGAAATAAGTGAGAATGAAAATGGAGATTGATTATAAATGGCTTCTTAAATGTTGCAGAGATGAAGGTGAGAGAAGAAGAAAATTGAAAAAATTTGTGAACCAACAGCCAAGCCTCTGGGTGTAATTAGCGAATATGATTTGCAACTCATTTAACTGTCCATTTAATGCAGAAAGCCCCTTATGACCAGACAAGAATCATTCTGCCAAGTACTATGCTTATCCGTCGCACTCACACAAATTTATTTCTACCCACCCCTTTGCTGCAGGGTGCAGTGATCTCCAAGTTTCTAATAAATTCATTTCTCCCATCGCTCGTAGTTTGATTGATATCTTTTTTAGGCTTTGAACCCCACCTAGATCCTAGGCGACTATCAAAAAAGGCCGCTGGACGGAACATCGAAAAGTCAGAAACCGCTTTATTTAACTGAATTCTGGTTTTATCTCTGTCAGCGAGGCTGCCTATTAACTGCTTGTTTGTTAAGGAATGGCATATTCTTATTGTAAATCCTACTATGTATAATTTAAAAACATAGAACATATTATTAGAAGAATGAAAGGGTTATTTGGGAAGGATAAAAATTATTTTCTTACAGAATTTGATTAAATTTCTAAATATAATCGATAATTACAAGTAGAATAAAATGGTGACGCACGTCAATGTTATTCCAAAAGAAGACACAGAAACAGCCATAACGTGACATAGCCATGCCCAGCTGATAAACTAACTCCGCACGTGTTACTCTTACATTTGCCCGTCGACATACGCTACGCCCCATACTTGGCTTTCCACTTACTATTCAGCAACCGCATTTCTCCTTTCAAAAAAACAATTCCCACCAAGGTTCCTCTCCGCCACGAATCTTCCTTCCTTCTACACTTGGCGTCACCTTTCAAACAAACAATTCCACCAAGGTTCCTCTCCGCCACGAATCTTCCTTCCTTCTACACTTGGCGTCATCTTCTTAGACCTACTCTCCATCCATGTCGTCGCTACCGCCGCCACCTGGCGACGGAGCACCCTCCTGTTCTTCATGCTTCTCAGGTGTTGATGGCGGCTTTCATGGCGACGATGACAAATCCAGTTCTACTTGCTGTATGCAATGCTCCAAATCCGATTCTCCTTCTTGCTCTTCTCGTTCTTCCTTGGTAGGTCTTGATCCGATTCCATTTGAGCGTTCGGAGAAGATATGGAGAATAATTACTGCTTCGGCTAAAGGATTCTCGATTGGTGCTGGCCTTAAAGGAGGTCTTTCTTTGTTTTCAATTCTCGCTAGGCTGCGTCGCACTAGATTATCCTCTTCCTCGAGGTGAAAAGTAGTATTTTATGCTAGATATCTTATCTTCGCCTCTTTTTCCTCTCCGTTAGTTCGGATCTTAAAATTTTGGTTTTCTTATTTTAGGAAAATTGCGATTTCGGATAGGGAAGCTATTGCATTAGCTCTCAAGGAAACTCTAAGATATGGTCTGTTCATTGGAACATTTGCTGGTACATTTGCTTCTGTTGACGAAATTATTGCTTCTATTGGAGGCCACCGAAGGTGAGCTTCTTATGTTTTTGATATCCTACGATTTTCACAAATTCTATTCGGAATTGACCTGAACTGAATTCTAATTGGTGTGAGACATAAATTCTGATTTCAGGACTTCGAAATGGAGAGCCTTATTGGCTGGGTTGCTTGCTGGACCCTCTATGCTTCTTACAGGGCCAAACACGCAGCATACAAGCTTGGCTATATACATACTTATGCGTGCTGCTGTTTTGGCGTCACGCTGCGGAGTTAAAAGCAAACGGTTTGGGAAATATTGTAAACCTCTCACTTGGAAGCACGGTGATCTATTTCTCATGTGTCTTTCTTCTTCCCAAATTTTGTATGTACCTTATTTTCTCAACTGAGCTAACTAGTTTATACTGCCTTAAAACTTCGTATTGAATTTATTTTGTTCTGTAAAATTCCTGGTATCTCTCTTATTCTTATGTTCAAACATGTCCAAAAGGATTTATATTGTACTTGTTTCTTATGTGATTACCTAGCTACAATCTGGCACTATCATTTTCTGTTTGAATATTTATTGTTGGATTCAATCCTTCGATAAGCTCATTTATTATTTATTTATGATGCTGATGTCCAACTATTTCAGCTTGATAGATATTCATGCTTAGATATCATAAAATTCATATCCTTAGTTATTATCCAAGACATTCATAAAGAACTTGATATATACTTTTGCAGTCACAACGTGTCACAGAAAGAAAAGGGAAGAGTTAAACAATGTTTTTTTACCAGCAGTTTGTTCACTTAGTTGCATCTGATTCCACAATTACTTCAACTTTGATTGCTTAGCCTTTAATTCTTTTAATATAGTCAACATATACTTCCCAAGCATTCTTTAACTAGTAACATACACTTTCCAGGTCAGCTTACATATTGAAGCAAGAGAGTTTACCTCCCTCATACAAGTCCTTTCTCAACAAACATGGTGGAAAGGATCCTGTTATCTTGCAAGGAGTGAAGGATATTGCAAGTGGCTTGCCTTTTACAAATTTAGATTTAATAGAGAAATATTACAACTCTATGGGTGTTGACGTTAAACTGGATCCAGAAATGAAAATTCCCTGCTCGGTATCATCTCTTTAATATATATATATATATATATATATATATATATATATACTGTAGTTACTGTAGTGCATTAACTATTCCTGGTGTTGGATATCCTAGTTGATTTGTGTTAATCTTCTTGTCAACTTCACTGATAGATGCTCCACATGCATTTCATTAAAAATATGTTAGCAATGCATGTTTATTTGTCATATTCTGAAGTTAATTCTTCTACTTTTGTGCATCATTGGTATGTTCTTTTCCTTATTCACTCTGCTTGATCCAATTATTCTCAAGATATCTGAAGTTAAATTTTTGAGGTTTTACTTCAAAGTGTCAAATTGAAAAAGTTGATCTTTATGATATTGGGTTTTGCCATTTGTGAATGCAAAATCACAGTCAGTACAGATGGTGCATTTTGGGTTGGTCCTTTGGGTACTAATGATATAAACAAAGTTTTCAAATCTAACTTGGGTCACAAAAAAATTTCTCCTGCCATGCTGCTTAAATTGTGTTTCATTATGTGCTTCTGCTGATTGTAGTTAAACTCTTGAAAGTCGTGCAGATCATACATGGAAATCAATCATGCAGCACTCATTTTATTTCGTTTTTTGCTCAAGCGTATGCAAGAGCAGTACCAGTATATCTTCCCGTATACTTGATACCTGCATTAATAGTTCATCGTCAAGGCCTATCAAAAAGGTGAGGGACTAGTGAAGCATACTATCCTTCTGTTTCTATACTGATTGTCTTGTTGAAATTGCTTATGCATTCTTATTCATACAATTGGGGATTATATTTAGTGAAATGAGTGGATGTTGTGTTCAGGAGGCTCCACATATGGTGTATGTCAATTGTCAGGCATGTAAACAGTTACTAAAATGGCTAAGGCTAAGCAATATTTCATGAATAGTAACTTAGCATGTTGCTTCTCCCCAGTCAGTCTAACAGTTTGGAATTTTAGTTGAATGTTGTTGCTTTAATTGCATCGTCAATCATCGTTCTTCTAATATGTGTTGTTTGCAATAATTTGGTGCATATGGCTAATAACTTTAGCCTTCGTTCAAATGAAATTTTTATTTATCTTATCAGTAAATAATTGTTCATTATCCTGCTACTTTTGGATGCCTCTCACTCACTATTATCATTGAACTTTTTCAGGCCATACAGCATATTGGGAAAGGGTCTCCTTGGTGCTGCGAGATCAAGTTTGTTTCTGTCTGTATATTGCTCATCTGCTTGGTTAGTATTTCATTCACTGGGTGTGTCATTTCTTGCCCTTATGAATGAACTTAGGCTTAGTTTGGATTCTACACTTTTGAGCCTGGGCATGGAGCTAGATCTTTTTTCTTTGGAAAAAGATCGATTCAATATCTTTTCTTATCTAATAGACCTAGCTCACTTCTGCTGGTGGATGACTGTAGGTGTTTAGCATCACATGTCCACTAACTTGGTATCAAGTGTAGAATCTAAATAGTTTGAGTACGCATCATATCTAACCAAAAAGGTTTTCTGGATGTTTGGCAGGATGTGGACATGCATACTCTTTAGAATTTTTAAAAGATGCAACATTCCAATGGTGGCAATGGGAACGGTAAAAATTCTTTAACTACTCAAATATTCATTTAAGAGAAACATAAATGCTTGTATTTTGAAATACTACTTGTGGAATGTCCAGTTCCCTGCTGGGCTTGCGCTGGCAATCGAGAAGAAAAGCAGGCGGATTGAGATATCCCTATATTGTCTTGCACGAGCCATAGAGAGCTTCTTTACATGTATGGTTGACATTGGATATTTCCCACAGTCAAAGAACATGAAGAGAGCTGATGTAGTAATCTTCAGCATCTCAACAGCTATAATCATGCATTGCTATGCACAGGAAAGGGAAGTGTTTCGTTCCAAGTACCTTAATGTTCTCGATTGGGTGTTTGGCGTTCCTCCGCCTGATGTTGAGACGCCATGCTGCAAAAACAGTTGAAAGCAAATGCATTGCAACAGTGGCCTTACAATTTTCTTTTTTGTACAATAGAGTTTCATCTTTACAGTGTATTGTTATAGAAATTGGAGCGTTCCTTTTATTTCATTTTTTATTCGTTGAAAGTAGGGCTACAGTTCGTTCGATAAAAACTTGACTTGAGCTCAGATCGATAATAAACAAACCGAACTTGAGCTGAATATTTGGACTCATATAATAAACGAGCGGAGCTTAAACTAAGTAGTTAGACTCGCGAGCTGGCTCGTGAACAATTCGTTTAAACAGGCCCGTGAGTAGCTTGATAGGCTCACGAGCTACTCTTTAAATAAGAGCATGATCAAAACGACATTGTTTTGATATCAAACTAAAAAATAAGTTTCGGTCTTCACATTTTATTTTATTTTTTGCTATTTTACTAATTTTTAACCAAACTCAAGTTTAATTGCGAGCTAAAATTTGAGTTTGAGGTAAAGCTCAATTCAAGTTTAATTGCGAGTTCAAGATCGAGCTAGAATAGCAACAAACAATCAAATTCGTGTATGCCTAGTTTAGTTGAAAGGAATAAACATTCAATTTGGTGATTTGTGTGTTGAAATCAGTCCTCTCGCTCCTGGTATATAGCTATATATTTAGAAATAAAATTAGACTGACTATGCAAAAATTCTTTTAAATTAAAAATAATATTACAACTGTTTGCTCCCATAATCAGAAAAAATAAAATCATAAATTGGATAACAACCAAATTCGAATAGAAATTCTAACCATCTCAAACTTCATCTTCGAGCAGTAGCATATTAGGGATTCCCTTATTAACTGGAAACTTGCGACCCGTCTCAGGACAAACCAAAGCCCCTTCTTCTAAATGAAGTTCCAAAAGAGCGTGATGAAATTTTCTAAGGAAATCATCGGAATCAAGCATTGATGGTTCCGCCTCCTCAGGCAGCTCGGCGTAACCCATGGTTTTGGCGGCGTCGACAAGAGCTCTCCACTCGATCTTAGGAAACATGTTTCTAAGGAAATCGGGATTGAAATCGACCTCCTTTTCAATCACTTTCTCTACTTGTATGCTCAGAGGGAAGCCATTCGTCACTCCCTTGATGTTGGAAGACAGCATATTGTGAGTGAGAAGTCTCATATTTCTACTGAGAGGCAGAACAATTTTGTAAGCTGCTATTCTGTTGATTACTATGTTGTTAGAATTTCTGACCTGCTCTGCTCAATAAACCAGCCCTAGCCTAGGTGTCCTCTCGATGTCAGTTTGGGCCCCAAAACTCAAGCATGATATCGTTGCGGCCTCCTTTACCTTGTGTTTGTGTTTTGGGCTTCTTGTTCGGCCTACCTAATAAATAAAAAAGAAATTTTCCAATTTTGTAGTTAAATAGATGTAATGATATTTTAAAAATTAAATAAATGAAAATTTTTTTATATTAACTCTTATTTTCGTAAAATATTTTTACATATTATATTTTTTATAATTATTTTTATACTCTTAAATTATTTTCACATGTTAATTAGTATGTAAATCGATTTTTACATATTATCGGTATGTAAATTGATTACTTGTGACAATTAATTTTGTACCTTTAATTTTTTTATATATCGATAAGTACGTAAATCCGTCAGCATGTAATTTTTTTATATATCGATAAGTACGTAAATCCGTCAGCATGTAAATTCATTTTTTGTGATGAATTCTCTTATACTTCTAGATTATTTTTACATATTATTGGCATGTAAATTGATTTTTTGTGACAATTACTTTTATACTCTTAGATTATTTTTATATACTGATCAGTATGTAAATTGATTAAATTGATTTTGTACATACCATCAATATGTAATTTAGTATATAAATTGATTTTTTTTATTTATATATTGATTTATAATGATTTGTTTACAATTTTTTAATTTTATATACTAATTTTAGTATGTAAATTTATTTAAAAATTAATATCTACATACCTAGTATTATATAAATCAATATATCAAATAAATTTTACCTAACCATGAGAATATAGATTTTATTTTTACATTCAAATACCTACAAAATTAAGTTTTTTACATTTTAATTTATAAAAGGATCAAAATAAAAAGTTAAAGGAACTTCAGGGACTATTGTGCAATTGTGCAAATTAATCATCTTCTTCCGTCCTTCTTCCTATCATTCCAGTCATTGCATTTGTTGTGCTCGCCATAAAGTAACTTCAGAAGCACGATCTTCAATAGAGGACCAACTCCAACAGGTGATCGGAGCGTGGTTTTGATCGACGAAGTGCAGCGAAGACGAAGTAATAAGACTAAATTAGGCAAATTAGTCTGTTAAATCATGAAGCAAAATTTCTACCTCTTGTACAAATTGGAGTAAAAGAGAATAACAACAAGACCACTAGACTAAGATGAGTCCGATGGTGACTGTAGTTTATCCAGCCAACGTTTGGAGCAGTGCTGGTGAGCATGATTTCCTTCCGCCGATAAAGGAAAGAGAAAATTGTGCTTCAAGATAGAAAGAATCAATTTTTTAAAAATATTTTATTATTTTTTAATTGAAATGATATTTTTGCAATAAATAAAATGGAGCTACTATTTAGTTAATTTTGGAAAAAAGAAAATACTATTTAATTAGTATCAAATTTCAAAATCTATTATATTTTTAATTTAACAAAAACACCACAAATATGTTTAGCCTGATAATTACATGTTTTGTTCCGTTGAAGCGTCTTCCCTCTTTCGTACTCTCACGACCTTTCACTTCTTCTTTCTAGATTCTTATTGTTATTGTTGGTTTTAACGAAGCAACCACCGCCGTCCTCAACAACGATGAAGGGTCAATGAAAGGTCTTTCAAATATAGATTTCTCTCTCTTTATGCAAAAAGAACAATGAATAATGAGCTTTTTCTTTTGATTCAATTAGAACAATTCTGAAGATGAAGAATGATTTTCCAATTCGTTTTAATCCAAAGTTGTTTCTTATTCGAGTATAAAAGGCAAAGCAAATAATTGTAATGTTTTAGGATTTTAGTTTTTTTGGTGGTCTGGTTATGGCGGTGGAAGCTTTGTGTTTTATGTCAGGAGGAAGAAGATTTAAGTCCTCCATTTTGTTAGGTTTCGCAAACAGACTCCCGAATAAATAAAATAAAATAAAATTTTATATATCAGTCTAGCAATGAAATAAAATATTAAAAAAATTATATACCAGTGTTTTGAAGAAAATAAAGAAAAATGAATTTATATAATATAGGTGTGTTTGTTAAAAAAAAATTATTTTCCAGTGACCCATAGTCAATAATAAAAGTAAATAAGAGAAAATAAATTTGTTTTCTGACAGAGATAATGACAACTAAAAAGAAATAAAAGAAAATTAATTTATTTACCGATAGCGTAAAAAAATTAAATTTATTTTCGAGCAAATTTTTTTAAAAAATATAATTTAAATAAGGGTGTATTTATAAATAAATCTAATAAACCTAACAAAAATTCAAAAATGATATTTATTTAAATAAACTTTGTTTTGGTGTGATATACTATAATTTTTTTTAATCAAAATGGAATACGGACAATAATAGACCACAAACAAGGAGAAGAATAGTGGGATATAGACTAAAATGACCACCAAAAATAAAATAATGAGTAAAAGAGATACAAAATTACTGAGAAAAATCCATTTACAGCTCATAAAATTGAAAAAAATGCTAAAGAAGGCCATTTTTAGTTTGATTTTAGTTGTAGGTAGGGCTATTTTGAAAACAGAATTTATTAACAAAACTTGCTCAAAAAATGAATCCACTCTTAATTTTTAGCATTTGAATACAACTTGCAATTGTTTTGCCTACTACTATTGAATAGACTTATTACATTTTTAATAGCTCTCTTCACTAACCATATCTATAAATAATTGAAATTGAGAGATTATTTAAACACTTGTTGGAAAATTATATCCATTTTTTATTAAACATAAGAATTGGATAACAACATTATATACTAATAATTTTTCTTCAACGGTGTTTAATAAAAAAAAAAAATGCATTGCATCTGATATGATTCAATCATTAGCACTTATTATGCAACATCCAAACTGGCGCTGTAAGTGGAGTGACATAGGAAGAATCTATTTTGCTTCTTGCACTAGAAAGGCTAGCCTCTTTGAAATACTTTGCCTTTGATTTTTATAAGTAAAATAATGTGTTTGAGCATAATTGTGAGTACTATCAATCTCCCCTACATCATCGTCTTTAAACTTGTCTTTTGCATGTTTCCAATTAAACAATTTATTTTTTATAAACACTTCATCTCCATGCCTTTATCATTCATCTCTTCTAAAAATAATATACTAATACAGTTGAAATTTTTTGTGTTTTTCCAAATTGGATTGCTGAAAATAAATGCCTCCATGGTTGATAAGCACTATGAAAAACATATTTCCTCATAATTTCGTCCCTAAATTGAGGATCATACTCATGAATATGGATAGACTTCCGTAATATAAGATTAAAAATAATTTCATCATTAACCAACTTTGCCCATGCTCTCTTTTCACTCATTTCACCCACATTCGTTCTACAAATACCACTCACTTCTACATTTTCTCTTTCTACCATCTTAAAATTCCTAATTCTTGGAAACATTTCTCCATCTACACTCCTAATTTGGTACACATGCAAATTTCAATAACAAATGGTTCATAAATCACATTCATAAATAAATCAACTTCACAAAACTCATTTAATTAGTCAATTGAAGCCGTTAAAAATTAAAAAAAAAAAATCTTTCCTAAAATCTAATTCCATACAAGTTTATTTAACCATAAAAAAATTTAACATTTAAATTTCAATTCAATCTCATAATTAATTTCACAAAACTCATTTAATTGGTCAAATGAATGAAATTTTACAAAAAATTAAACCATTCTTAAAACCTAATTTCATGCAAATTCATTATACCATAAAAAAATTTCCACATTAGAATTTCAATTCAATCTCATAGTCAAATTCACAAATTCACAATGTTCAATCAATTGTTTATTGGAAGACAATTTTATAAAGAATCAAACTCTAAGTAAAATCTAATACATCAAACCTGAAAGACCTTCTCAGCCGGGGGAAGGGCTCGAGCCCCTCTGAGCCAAAGGTTAGCTCCGCCACTGATTAAATATTGCATTTACAAATATCCCATACTATTATTTTTTTAGCATAATGTCACATACTATTCTAATTCATAAAAAAAAAAAAAGGAAGAAATATGCAGCAATAACCTGATTAGCTCCTGCGAAAATAGTAATAAAAGAGGTCCCAAACCCAAACTCACAACAACTCAGATCTGAAGTCCTTCAACTTGATATGTATATCCACCATTTGTACAGAGCATATCCATAAACACAACTGTAAACAATTATTCTGAGAGGAGACACCTTATTCCTGCAAATCACCATTTCTTTTACCTCAAAGTTTATTTTATTGCTTTGAAATGAAAAGGGGGAAAAAGAGTAAAGAAAACGAACCTCCATCCCGATCTTTGAGCAAGAACGGCCTTCTCTTCCTCAGTAATCGGAGAGCACCAGCGCGAAAAATCTCTATCGAAAAAATCCCAATCGGGTAAAAGCAACGCAGCGATTCCAATCATACCCATTATATAAGTTACTGCCACTTTCTTGAGTGATTGAGTCCAAATTCCAACAATAACCATCACTGCAGCTAACCACAACAGAGACGCCCTCAGAGCTGCTTCATTATTTGCCATATATTAACTTGATTTGAATTAGATTATCAGAGAATTGCGGGTTCAGTTTCTGATATGTGCTTTTGCGGATAAAAAGATTAACAGGTGGTTGGGAGAATGATAATACTACTGCCATTAATGCACTTCTGCTTACGACATCAAGCTGCAACGCTTTAAACAAGCTGACTTGTCCTACCGTATTATATGCTAATACTTCAAATCATCAAGCTACATGTTAATTTTACGAACGAAAATATTTCGTACTTGCGATTCGGTTTTTCCACGACACATTGTCTATCTTGCTTTGGATACTGAAGTAATATTTTTTTGAAATTAAACTAATTTTTTTTATATAATAGTTTGTTTTGTTTATGCATTTTAAAAAATTTGAATTATTTATTTGTTTTAATTATAAATATAAATAATTTTTAAGGAAACACAATTAAATACTAAAACAAATCGTTTGATAAAATAATTAATTTTTAATTAAAACAAATATTATATTTAATTAAATAAAACAATAATTTCAATAAAATCTGATTTATTAATTTCATTCTGGTTTAATTAACATATTATAATTTTTCTGGACAAAACATACTTTTTTTTCGTAAAAGATTTGGAAAATTTAGTTTAATAGTTCTGTCAAAAAATAGTTTAATAGTTCTGTCAAAAAATAGTTTAATAGTATTAGTATCCTTTTTCCAATTTGTCAATAAAAAAACTTTGAATTTGGATAACGACTTGTCGAGAGACCCACATATTGCGTGTATTGTACAATTTGTTTTAATGTCTGTGTCGTTTGGCTTTGACGACGCTACGACAGTTCAAAGCGAATTCGCATATGTAGTTCCGCGTTTGAAAACCACCAAGTAGCGGCAAAAAGAAAATAGGTTTTTAGGTTTAGATTTTAGAAACGTTTTGTTTTTCGAGGAATAGATTTAGAAACTTGAACAATGAAATTTGAATTTCATTATAGTCTGACTGCTGTTATGGCGACCTTCAAAGCTTCATCAATGGCAAAACCGTGACGCAAGGAAGGTACACCAGTCCTTTTTTTTTTTCCATTCCATTTCTTTTCTTCACTGATCTAGATTCGTCCTAAACATCTTGTGTAAAACAATACATTTATTTATTGCAATTAGTATGATGCATATACAGGATCATTGTCGATTATACAGTTTTCGCTTAATTACTTGCTTAATCATCAATCTCTTTTGAAATGTATTAAATTTCTCACATTGGAAAAAAAAAATCCGAATTAAAAGCACAAGGAATATCAGTATGCTAATCTTGCGTGGACTAATCTGGGAAAGTTAGGTCAGTTAAGCAATCAATGGTTTGCTGCATTTTTCATCCATTGGAACTTATTAGTTTCTGGTTTTCTTGTCAATGGAAGTTTATAGTTTATAGCTCAGCAACCATTTTAATTTCTAGCTTGTCTTTTACATTTTATTATCTGGAGTAGGAAATAAGTTACAAGTTGCAATTGACTAGATAGGTACATATCAATTTTCATATTCATTGTTCCAATATACCAAACTATTGTTGCTGTTTAGGATGTTATAGATGTCAAATTAAAGTCTCATTTAATTCTTTTGTGGTACTGAAGTTTGAAAACTATGTTCTAACAAACTTTGAACTGCTTAATATCATGGTTATGACATTTAGTTTTCAGCTTTGAAATTGAAAACCAAAAAATGATCAATAGGGTTAGTGAAACCATGTTATTGGACCTGTATTTGTAGAGGGGCATCCCTCTGCCCAATTCTACCTTAACTTGCTACTTATGAATTATGATACTCTCTCTCCATAAGGCAGGCCCAAAAGCTTATGCTTTAGGATTTAGAGTGTTGTTTTTTTAGGAGATAAATAAAACTGTTGAACTCTAGGTTACTTCATATATTTATGAAGATAAAAAAATCTCTTCATTTCCAATCTTACATTAATTGAAGTACATTCATGTGGATGGTTGGACTGAACTAGCTTTAGATGTTGTTCTATTATAATTGAATGAGCTAAATACATACGGTTATCTAATTTTTATAGCATTCTCTTAATATTGGCTGTAGTTGCTTTTAGATCTTTTGAAGCCAAATGAATGGCAATATGACAACAATTGCACGACTTTGTTATTCCCTTCCCTCTGCTATCTCATCTATTTTTCATTCTGATGTTTCCAGCGTTGTTTTGTAAAAGGATTTAGGCCTTGTTCTTTTTGTTTGTTTAATCTTTATCTTAGTTTACCAAAAATAAAAAGAAAGATAAATGTTAATAAACTTGTATTGACTTTTTAGTGGCGCAATCCTATATTTCTTTCATCAATAGTTGTTAAATTAAAAAGCATATCAGTAGTCCCAGTATCCACCTCTAGAGTTGAAGTCAACTACTCTAAGTTTCAATTAGTCAAAGTTTAGTTTTTTTTTCTTTTTGTTTTTTTTTTTATATACAGACTTTTGGCAGTGCTGATGCCACTAATCCTTGATATTCTCGATGGTAACCATTGTCAATTTTCTCAGTCATTTAAAACCAGTGAGTATGGTAATTATTGAAGGTTGTCAGCAGAGTTCTGGTCCTTAATTTAAAAGATAATAAAATATTTGAGTACTAATTACATGACTATTTATGTTATAACATATGTATTGTCTTATAAGAATACAATGATCTACAAGAATGGTCATCTTTATCTGCGAATAAAAATTTCTAAAAATGCTCTTTATGGTGGTTTACAAATACACTTCATTGTGAATGAAATGGATATGTTTTTACTTAGGTAATTTAAGTAAACAGGGTAAATCAAACAGTTGAGTACTGTGCATTCCGAAAGCATTAAGGTAAAAAATAAATCTGTTCAGAATGAAATGTAAGTAACAGAATTTTTGTTTTGTTAATATTCAAATGAGACTAGAAATCATTTCTATGCTTAGAATTGCTCATGGTATGTTTGTACCGTCCTTTGAAATGGATAGAGTTTTGGGATGGTGGGGGAAATTAAAGGCTTAGTGTAGGTAGGCTTGGTGTTGTTTGTCTTATGTTATGCAATGCAGGCTTGTTAGAGAGAACCTAAAAATCTGTTAATCTACTCAATTTTGTTATCCTCTTTTATTAACTTGCAACCACCCATATGGAAAATTTGTTTCCTGTACTGTAAGTTGAAAATAACGAGTTACCAAGAAAACAGAAAAATTAAGAAAAATTAATGAAATTTTCCAGTCATTAGAATTACCAACCAATTAGATACCTCACTTAATCTAGATTTCATATTTGTGAATCTCTGTTTTTAAACTGAGGGAGGCTATGGTGTGCTAACAAACATATAACCATACAGTATTTTACCCACCTACCACTGGTTTGATTATTCTTGATGCTCAAACTGGGAATTCCTTTCAGTAAAAAGTTAAAAATGTGAAATTAATTCACAATTATTTGATATTACGAGCATTTTCGTCATGATTATTTTTTTTGTCACATGTGTGTATTTGTCAGTCTTTTAGGGTTCTAACTTTACTAGCTTGAGTTCAATTTATTGGTTCACATTCACCTGAGAGTTGATTTACTTGCCTGCAAAATCATGGCTTAAGATGGATACTGCAGAAAGACTGGCTTGAAATTGTTGTTAAATGTGCTATGACATACACATATGAATTGGGACAAGCATAGATTGCAAAAAAGGATTGATGTATTAAAGCTTGTTAACTTCAATTAAATTGTTGCATTTCATAATTCAGAAACCATGAATGATAATTCTGCTGTTGTACCATCACTTAAGTTGAAATACGGAGATGGTAGAATTGGGGTCAGTATAATTACAAAAAGTGCGGTCCAATAATTTCACAAGCTTACATGTGCTTAAGGTGCATAGACTTCAACTCAGTGAAATTCATTTTATCTCTAAGACGATGATCGTTGAGGCATGAACCGTGGACAACTTAGCTTATGTAAATTGATTAATAGAAAGAAAAAGCTACTGGCACAGAGTAGCCTTCCATTTTATTTTTTATTTTTTTCTATTTTGTATTACAGCGGAGAAAATCAGGGGGTTATTTTTTTCTTATTTGTATTACATCGGAGAAAATCATGTATAATGTGAGGATCATGTAAGATGCTATCGATTGGGATTTTTTTGGTGACACCAAGGGGTAACTAACTGTGAATTTGACTTGGTATGATGATACCCTTTGTTATTTGACTATTTTTTGTCAGTTGTTCTTTTGATATCAATGCTTACAAGTTGAGGCAATGCAAGTGTTAGATATCAAAATTCATACTTTCCAACACTGCCTTATGTTGCCCCAATCTGGTTATGTTCACAAAAATGATCAATGTATAAATATAATAATATGTTGTCCAATCTTCATGATAGGCAGCAATCCCCGGTTGACATTTTTTTTACTCAAATTTTAACTTAGGTTAGTCTGTTCATCATCTATAAGATGCTATCCTCTATTATCGTTCACTACAGGTATGAATTATAGAGAGGAGTAACAGCAACTTTTATTATCAAATAGAAAATATTAACAGTTAATCAAACGATGTCATGTCCGTATCTGAATTAATTGCTCGTATATATATATGGGGAAATTTTCGATTTTCTCCATTTGTTTTCTCAAAATTAACAATTATCCCGTGTTTTTTGAAATAAGTTATTTTATTCCTGTATTTTACTTTAATCATACAATTTTACCCTCCCGTAAAAAATTCCTTTAAAAAGATGTCAATTTACTAATTTAAAAGAATTTGGATCAGTTTATTAATTATTTTATTATTTTCATAAATTAAAAAAAAAAATCAGAACAGAAAAACGCATAAAACTATCGTGAACCTTCTTCTTCGTTTACCACCAAGGCCACCAAACATTCAAGTTATGATCTTACCAGGGGAATCATGTAGTCACCACCACCAAACTTATCTGTCCAAGAACAAGACCCGCCAATAATTTCTTATATAAAGTTCCTACAAATCAACATTTTCACCTTCTCTCTGTTGAGAAAAATCACATAAAAGACAAAAAGAAAAAATGGTGGAAAAAAGGAACCCAAAATCTGAAATTTTTTGGACAAAAATAACATACCCAGATAAAAATAACAATCTTTTGATTTGTGAGGAATCAATTTAGCCCAAAACAATAAAAACACAGAAACCCAGGTGAGGGTAGTGATAGTGTAGAAGAAGAAAGAACAAGAATAAAGGATTAGTGGAGTAACAGTGAAAGATTAAGAAAGAGGGTGCGGTACAGGAGGTGAGTTTGGTGTGGTGGATGTTTTGGAGGTTGCAGAGGTTTTGGAGGCGCCCGCTTGTAATTGGTAAACGAAGAAGAAGATGTTCGTGCGTTTTTGTTTTTTATTTCTTTTTTCAATTATAAAAATAATTAATAAACTGACCAAAATTTTAAATTAGTAAATTGACCTCTTTTTAATGGAATTTTTAACAGAAGGGTAAAATAGTATTATTAAAGTAAAATAACTTATTTCAAAAAATATAGGGAAACAATAGTTCATTTTGACAAAACAGGGAGAAAATTATAAAATTTGCAGATATATATATATATATATATATAACCTTTTACGTGAAAAATTGTATATATGAACTCATATACTAGAAAAAATAAGATAGATGAAGTGAGGGCTTTTATATTTAATGAAAAAATTGAGTGGAGATTAGAAACAGTTGGATCTAGTTAGTTTCTTGGGCAAAATTAAAGTCAACTGAGTTTTCTTGCAATTGCTTTATGGTTTTATAGTCCTGATTAGGTGAGCTGCGAGAATTGCTTTACACAAGTTGCTCTCGGAACAGGTATTAACGGTACCCCACTTTTATTTTCTCTATCTTGAGGAGGGAGTGTAAGACAAGCTTAACCTAGAGCCCACTGTCACCTTCCCTAGCAAATAATTTAATCTTCAAAACAGTATCACCGTTTTCTGCTACCTTTTATTTTTCTAACACCATTTTTTTGTGCTACCTCGTTAATTTACTCCTTCCATTTGTTTCTCTTTTATTTTTATTAATATAGGACTTTGGATTGAGAATATTATAATTATAGCATTATCTTCTATTTTCTAATTTTTCGAGCTGTAATTTATCAATTTTATTGCCTTTTGTTGCAAATTTAGATAATGAATGTTACATTGGAATGTAGCATGTGTAGAACTACCATACTTCCTTAGAAGACTACTGTTGATACTGGTACAATAAGACGCTTGTGATAGTTAAGAAAATTTGACATAATGTGCGAAATTATAAATTTTTCCTAAGATCCAGGCATGAGATAGATATTTTGTTTAGTATATATGCATGTAGACAGAGAAAAAAGTACGTGGCAATTGAGGCCAATCATATAGATGGCTTGATGAGTCTGGCTTGTACAAGTATTGGTTAGAAACCCATTTAAGCAAGCAAAATCAGTTGTTTAGCTGAAACTTGAATTTTGAAAGAAAAAAGCTCGATCATCTGACATCACACCCCTTTCTGTTCAAACTATACATGGTCCACCCGACAAGGCACCTTGGTTGAAGGATAAAGCTCTAGTGTTTATATTATATATGTACTGAGTATGAACCGTTTACTAACTAATACGTGAGGTTGGAAAATATAGGATTTTACAGCTTCTTAGTGCAAAGAACGTTGTTTATTGAGAAAATGGTCTCGCTCATGGCTGGTGGCAATTGATTTTGACACTGAATTAAGTTGACAAATTAAATAATGTTTTTTAGGTTTGAAAGAAGCTAGCTTGTTATTGAAACATCATTCTTCCACGTATAGGAGACATTTTTTCAGCCAATCACAAAAGCTCAGATGGCCGCCATGGTTAGGCTAATTTTTTTATATTTTAAAGATGATCAAGTTTGGCCAATGATCTAAAGCTACTTGTGCACTCACCTTTTCTTTGTATATTTTAAGGGGACATATGCTCTATTATGGAAATCAAACATGATTAGAAATAGATATCTAGGCTATAGTCTAGATACTTAAATATTCCGAATTTATTTCGAAAACAACTATTGACAATAACAAAGGCTTAAAACCAAATAGTTTGGGTCAACTGCATCAATCTTTTAGTGATAACTAAGTTTGTATTAATTATAGAACTCTAGAGGAATCGGATAGAGCTAGTTTTGATCTTATGGAACCATGTTTAATAAAATTATAGGAAAATTTTGGTTTAAGTTCGGCTTGTTTAAAAGAGATTGAGTTGGAACAAATGAATAACTTTTCATGAAATTTCATTATTCATATATTATGTATGCTTGTGAATAAGTTTTATAAGACATGAATTTGATAAACTCATGCTCGCCTGCTAGCATCATAAGCCAGGGCGGCGAGCCTTGCTTGGGTTCGTCTAAGTAAAATTAGTTTAATGTGTTAAAATTTTGATAATTATTAATGGAAAAACTTTTGTAATTTCGTAGATGTGACCTTATGGGGTATTTTATTTGGTGTCTGTCAAAGGTGCTTCATCAGGCGGCCAAGATTAAAGTTTGAAAATATTTGATGGCTTGTGCGACCAGGTAACCACTTACTTCCAGTACAGTAGAAAATAAGAAGATTCCATGAAAACAGGAGGAGTAAGACAAATAGAATAAGGACAGAGGCATTAACAAATGCATTGCAAAAAGCATGCGTAGAATGTCTTGTGGGTTACAAAGAGATAAAAATTGGTGTAGATTTTGGAGCGTTTGCTGCACCAACTTGCCTTCTTCTGGTCAAATAGGTCACATCACATCTTTCATTGTCCCTTTCAAATACTCACACTCCATATATCTAAAATTTATTATTTCTTTTGATTCAGTGTATGTCAGTCCATATTTGCTTCTTAGAGGTACCTGATGATGACCGATTTGCTTGCACAATTGCTCGACTTTGGAAAGGTGGAATTTTCCAGTTGAATTTTTAACAACATGATACTGGTAAAAGATTTGAATGCTTCAACTGTTCTAACCATGCCATAATTTGTTAAATATAAATATGAATATCTGATGTGTAATAAATACTTCTTCAACTTCATAGTTTTCATAAATATAATTAGTTAATTGCTACTTAGCTTATTAGTAGGTGTATATGTAACCTGTACATAAATTTTGGACTCAAATAAATTAATTGTAAATATATACAATTCCCATAATTCCATACCATAATTGTTTCCATCTTTACCAATTGCATTTGGACGTTGTTCAATAAATTGAGTTAAGTAGTAATTAACTATTAAAGCAGTGCGGATGAAAATTGTACATATATGCTCGACAACAATTGTCAGCCGCGGACAGCAACAAGTTAGCAGAAGAATTAGTGAAATTTATTTTTATTTTTATGAATTTTCAATATATACTGTTTGTTTGTTGAGATATACTTGAGAGGGTTATCAATCAAATTGATTCAAGTAATTTAAGCATGCTTTAGATTCAAATTTTTCACTAATCAACTCGTCATTTTTAGGTGCACAAAAATATATATTCTTGAAAAATATTGTTTTAAGGAATTAAAAATTTGCATGGATTAGGATTAGGAGTAAAATAAAAATGAAAGTTGATATTAATTTAGTAGTTTTGTTCAAATTATTATCTTTGAAATCTGAATTTTAAAATATGAGTATTTACTACTATTCTAAAATACAATAAAAATTATTATTTTACTGTTCACTAGAAAGATTATTGGTGAAAGTTTGAATTAAAGGTTAATTTTTCTGTGATGGAAAGATTTAAGTTTGGAAATTGGAATGACCAACAAATAAAGTAAGTTAATTAACTTAATTTGATTTTGACTATCACTTGTCTACATCTTCATTGTGTTTATCGGTTAAGTAGTTGGAATCCAAATCACATGTTTCGTGGCTCTCAAGAATTTTTATTTTTTTCTGGTTTTAGAAAAAAAAAATATTAAAACCAACAAATGAATAAATTTGATTTTAAAGGAAAATTTTGTATCTCTATATTTTGAACTTTAAGTCATTAAAACTTGTCTCTTTTAACACTTAATTTATAAAATTTAACACGATTATTTATAAAATCGGATGATTAAACACATCGAATAAATGAGAAAATTGAAAATATATTTATTTGAAAAACTGTGTTAGGCTTCTTCAAAATGTTAGCGGCATAAAATTTTCATAAGGAGTTAAGTGAGTTTATGTATTTCAGCTAGTTTGTACTCTGTAGAGAATCCCAGACCGTACATCTGTCTGTAGAGAATCTCTTCAAGCTGTCCGATCATGATTTTCAAACTTAACTCAATCTATGATAGAGGTGGCCACGGTTCGGGCCGGGCCGGTTCAGCCGAGCCAGTCGAGCCGAACCGGCCCATGGCCACCATTAATCTATTGGTCCAATTGGTTTGCCTAAAAATTGGTCAAGCCGTTGGGTTCGGATTTAATATTAAGTTAAGCTAGTAATTGTCAAACTTGGGTTCAGGTTCGGTTAACGGCGGTTACGGTTTTGGACGGTTATGGGCCGGTTCAGCCGAGTCAGCCGAGCCAAACCGGCCCATGGCCACCACTAATCTATTGGTCCAATTGGTTTGCCTAAAAATTGGCCAAGCCGTTGGGTTCGGATTTAATATTAAGTTAAGCCAGTAATTGTCAAACTTGGCCTTGAACAAGTCAACTGGTGGGTTTTGGCAATGAAAGGAAGGTAAATACCAACAGGTTTGGCGGGTTTAAAGGATTTTGCTGGTTGGTTTGTGGGTAATTAGTAAATTTACAAAATTAAAATAGGTTTGTATAAATATTTTTGGCAAGGAGAGACTTTCCTACACCCAGTCTAATATACTAACAAATACAAAATTTAGTAAAATATCATTTATGAAATCATACACCTGGTGGTGCAGGAAACATCCCAACATGTTGTAATATTAGTAGTCATAATAAGAACAATAATAATAATTTAATATTATTTTATTATAATTTATAAATAACCAATACCTAAAAGAGTAGTTACGTGCAACAAATTTTTTTAACACTGCTGTATATAAATGTGAGAATAGAAGGTCATTTGACAAAACGTACTTATAAAATCTAATTTATTAAAGGTAAAGTTGTTTCTATATATGTAATTATTGTAATTAATTAATTTAATTCAAATTATATTCTAATTATTAATACTATTTAATATCATACAAAATAATATTTTATTTTATTAATTAAGAAAAACTAAATTATATTTTAATAAAAAATATTTTTTAATTACTATTAACTAAAGTTAAATTATATTTTAAAAAGAAATAAAATATGAATATTCATGATAATCAATTATATTTAACTAATATTCTAACAAATTTTAATTATTACGTACTTATATAAAATATTAGTTTATTATATTAATTAATATTAACTTTATGTATTTTAATAATTAATTTTGTATGTAATTAAATAAAAATTTAAATTATTAAAAATAAATAACAAGTGTCTAACGAGTCTACACACATATATATGATTATTGGGTAATAAATATTTATTTTATAATTATTTAAAAATATAGAAAGGACAGAAAATTAAATATTATATATTTTTAATCAATTTATAATATAGTCATTCCTAAATTAATGTTTTAACATTTTACGAAAGCTAAAAAAAATGCCTATTAGTTAAAAAATATTAATCCACTTTTTAAAAGTATGCTTATGAGGTTTATTTATTTATTTTTATAATCTCTTTTTTGGTAGAAAGTGTATTAAGTCATAATTTATTAAGTAATTTTTTTTTATGACAATAACTCATATATACAACAAGTCCTAGTTTATGAATATGAATTTCCAATTATCTTAAATCAAATTATATAATATTTAATCTATATTCAACTTAATTATAGCGTAATTTCGTGTGATTCATATGGGTTTAAATATTCAGTATGAAAACTATATGACACAATACCAATTACGTAATAATACCTAAATAACTAGTGAGATACATTTAGTTTATTAAATAGATAGTGTCATACACAAGAAATAATTAGTATACCTATAAAATTATTAAATTATTCATAGCACGTATAATTGTCATTATACATATAAAATATATTATAAATCCAATCTCATGCTACGGTTGGTATTCCTTAAAAAGAAGAAAAAAAAGTTGGTACGTATACGTTAAACACTATAATACTAAAAATATATTTCTTAAGCAGATTCCTTTACAATAACACGAAATAGGACATATATTTAATATGCAAAGCCATGCAAAAGATGACGAAAATTCTATTGTTGCGTGCATGGATACGTTCCTTACTTCCATTGACTAAAATCGACCTGCCACTTTTTACATCTTTTAATTTTATTTCTGCATTTTAGCCCTTAATGGGGGACCTTAATTTAATAATCTCATTAATCACAATGCATTATTGTCTTCATTTACCAACTTTCCCCCTAGGTGTTGGGTATTTTGGTCAGTTACCTTCCTTTTTCTTTCAATACAATATACAATAATTATACTAGCGAAACAAATCTCAAATTCGAGTTTTATTTAATAGATAGAAAAATTTTATAAAATGGAAAGTTTTGGATGAGTGGAGGGTGATAAAAAAGTCTATTCTGCCCTTAAGCTGATGAGTGATTTAAAAATGTGTTAAATTAAATAATGGTTTTTGTATTTCTTTTCTGTTCCATGTTATTCAACTGCCCAATCTGACATAGTAAAAGCAGTGGCCGTTTCTCTTTATTTGTTCACTACTCAGAAGAAGTAGATGTACAACTCATAGAACTTCTCCCCTCCATGCAATGTTGGACTTAAATAAAGAATGAAATGAAATGAAAAAGTTAATGTTATTTTTCTGCCCCAAAATTTCAAAAATGCCACCACTTTTATGGGTATAAAATTGATGTTTTTTTTATTTATTTTGTTGAGTGACATGATTGAGGAGTAGAGAGTACGAATTTAGATGCAATATTTTTTTTTTTTTTTTTTTTTTTTTTAAAAAGACATTTGTTTAATTAATTTTAGTTAAAAAAACATTCTTTGTAAATGCAATTTCAATTAGTGCTTCAATTTGAATTTGTTTGTAAGATTACTAGTCACTATATAATACAAATGTAGTTTAGTTTGTATGTTTATTAAGTATTCCTTTGAAAGTTTGAATTGCTTTTTAAATTTATCAAATTCTTTTATGTTAATCAAATGCGATCAGATTGATTATTGTATATTATGAGAAGTGAGAGTTCTTAAGTGAATGAGTTATTATTCCGTAATTTATGAGGTTTTTTTTTTTATTAATCTTAAAAAATATGTTAAATTGATAAAATAAATATGTGAATTAGAAGAATGAAATTCAAGACATTTTTCAAAAAAATGAGAAGATTAATTGAACTGGTGACTCAAATATTATTCTTTTTAATCATATTACTTGTTAACATTACATTATTTTATTGCATATGGAGATATTTTTTTATTTCATGAATACCTAAACACTTTAAATCGAGCAAGAAATTGATATTTGATAATTATAAAAATGAAAGGCTTAAAATAATATTAAGATCTAATACACATAGGAGTTGAATGGATTTGGGAGAAGATATGAGTGATCTCACGCATTAGGGGTAGAAGGAGAAGAAAGAATCTAAGTCAACCAAACCAACATAATTAAATATTTATTTATTTGAATGTTTAGGGACTTGAAAGAATTGATTACTTGTATAAATAGGATGAAGAGTTCTGGTAGCAGCAGAGCAAAACAGAAACAAACATTAATTTACGAACAGAAGATGGGAAGGTCTCCTTGCTGTGACGAGAATGGTCTAAAGAAAGGACCTTGGACTCCTGAAGAAGATCAAAAACTCGTCGACTATATTCAAAAAAATGGCCATGGAAGTTGGCGAGCTCTCCCTAAACTTGCAGGTACCATATCAATGTATAATTCATCTTTTCTTTCTTTATCAAAAACACACAAAAAATGTTCAATTATGTACCCTTTTTTTGGATTGTATTGCAGGTCTGAATAGATGTGGGAAGAGCTGTAGATTAAGGTGGACGAATTACTTAAGGCCTGACATTAAGAGAGGCAAATTTTCTAAAGAAGAAGAGCAAACTATTCTAAATCTCCATTCCATTCTCGGAAACAAGTAATATTATTACTGTTCCATAATTTCCTGGTATTATTAATAGTTAATTAACCTTAATTTCTCATCATCTAATTAATTAATTTTGTTTTATTGCTTACAGATGGTCAGCTATTGCTGGTCACCTTCCCGGTCGGACCGATAATGAGATAAAGAATTTTTGGAACACCCATTTGAAGAAGAAGCTAATTCAAATGGGGTTTGATCCAATGACTCACCAACCAAGAACTGATCTTTTTGCCAGTTTACCTCACCTAATGGCTCTTTTGAACCTAAAAGACCTAATTGATCATCATTCATTAGATGAACATGCCATTAGATTTCAAGCAGAAGCTCTCCAGCTAGCTAAGCTTCAATACATACAATATCTTCTTCATTCAACAACTTCAGTTTCCTCTTTCAACACTACTACTAATAATAATAATTATAACAACCAACATGGCATCACTGATATGGAAATTCTAAATTTATTGAATTCAATGAGTGGTGCTAAAGAAAATATATCTTTTGGAATCAGTTCTTCTCAACCACTCCACTATTCAAATATATTACCTCAATTATCTGACCCACAAGAACAAGTCCCTATCACCACTTATCAACCATGTTTGAATGGTGAAGATCAGACGGGTCAACCTCATCAAATGGTCAGCCATGGAGATCAAATTCCTGATTGTTCTTGGCTGCTTCCTTCTTCTTCTTCTCTTCCTGCAGCTGAGGACTCTTTAAGCAATAATAATAATAATAATAATACAGGTGATGCAAGCAGTACTACTACTTCTAGCTATGGTGGAGGGAATACTTCTTCTCCTTATTGGCCTGAATTCTTCCTTGAAGATTCTATTATTCATGAGATTTCCTAGTTTTTTCATATTTCTATATGAGGTTTGGAGTTTGTGTTTAATTATTTTCATATTTTGTATAAATTTTGAATTTCTTTTCTATATATATAGTCTCATTATACATATATATGTTTGTACATAACATATTAGAATATTACAGATGGAACTAGCTTGAAATTTTGTTCCATTCAACACAAGGAGTGATCTGTTATATATATAAATTTTCATTTTTATTTTTTGTTATTTCTCACTTTTATGTTTAATTTATATATTGGTTTTGCTGTTTATAGTTCATTGTTCTAATTGATTTCCAGAAGAATCTTTTGTAGTTGAGAATAAAATTATGACTTCAACTGCCATATAGATACCATATTTTTTCTGTAAACTGATCCATATAAACCTAATTGTAAACATTATTTAGACAAATCTTACCTATTTCTAATGATATCCAGCTCCAGCCAACTTAAATTTTATTCTTATATATAATGACTTGGCTTAACAATGGTAACTGGAAAATCTATTGTATAATTTTATTATTTTTTAATCTATTTTTTTTTTTAAAAAAAAAAAACCTGCAGTAGAAATTATATTATGATATTTTGGATTCTCATTTCTCAGAAAAGCTTACAAAAATATTTTCTGATTTATATTTGTTTTTTCAAAAAGATATTTTATTTCTCAAATATTAAAAATTTTATTATATTTAAAGTAAGTAAATACTTACTTTTTTTTATTCATCAAAAACTACTGATAATCACTAATTGGTATTAGGCATTCCTGGTAAATATCGTTAACAATGGATTATTATTTAGTAATTGCCACACTTGTCACTACTCATTACCACTTAACTTTGGCACAATTTTCTTTTTTGCGTATGATAATGGTATAGTTTCTTTGAAGTTCCAAACAAAGAAACGTTATTCATCTGAAAATCATTTTAAAACTCTTAAAATAATTTTGGGGCCGTTGTTTAAAAGACTTAATCATACATTGAATGGTAGCATGTTGTTGGATACTGGACAATTATAAGTCAAAAATTTCTCTATTTTAAGAGAAGGGTGTATCTTTTATCAATTTAATTGAACCAAGTTATAAAAATGGTTTTATATATGATTAGGGTTGAGTGATTTCGATTATGGGTTGGTTTCTATTAAGAACCGGCATCAAAACTAGTTTGTTTAAAATTTTGGAACTGAAAGTAGACTAGGTCTTTGTTCCAATTCAATTTGATTCCTAATTTTTTTTTTTTTTTGTTCTAAATCTAATTCTAAATAAAATCATATGCAGTTTTATTATAAATTTTTTCAGATTCAATTTTTAGTTTTCGTGAAAAGTTAGAACTAATATCTATTTAAAAAATTTCAATTCAGTTCATTTTTTTTAAAGTGACTCTTTACTGATTTAATTCTTGATTTCGGTCTAAAATTCTACGAACCAAAATCCACCATGGACAGTGTATGAGAATAAAATTGTGCAGATATGATTAGATGATTACAATAATTAATAATTAAGTGAAGCATTGCAATAACTAAAAAATGATATGTAAGAGTCAAATGATACCAATAATGGTATTGTAGCATAAAAATATAATATAGGTGAGGTAGATTTGAAAATTTTAAAGAGTAAAAAAATAACAGGAAATTGATTAGCCGAGTAGTTAAAGCTTTGATTCCTTTTCCACCAAGCGTTTGACTGTCACACCACATGTTATTAATTAATTTCCCCTTCATAATTAAGCAAATATTGTCAATCACCCAATGCACAGTTCCTTTCTTCCTTCTTTCCAGCAACCATCAATTAATGCCTCCCTTTTAAAGTATAATTCTATTTTCCATTTTTAGTGTATTTTTTCATTTTTGAGTGTTACAATTAGTAATAAATGTTAGTTTTTCTTTTTTATTTATTTTTCTTAGTTTAAGTTTTAGACACAGGAAATAACTTGAAATTAATTTATCAAGCCTATTTATCATGACAATTTTTTAAGAAGGTCTAAAATTTTTCACATTTATAATTAATTTTTGTTTAAATTAATTATAATAACCTTGTTTTAATATAATTAAAATAACCACTCTGAATATAACATTTCAAAAATTATATTTTAAAACACCTAAAATGAAAAATAGACTTATATTTTAGAACAAAGAAAAGTAGTAAAAATAATAATAATAATAATTAAGTTGGTGGTGATTGGGAAAGGAAAATATAAAAACGCAAGAAATGATTGTTTATAGATGGAGAAAGTTTGTTAGGTCATGGCATCTGCAATCATACAAAATAAAAACATTATTGAAACATAATTATTAATTTAGATTTAGAGATGCACATGTTTCTGTACAATATGATACATACATACTCCAAAATCAAATATTTATAACTCTTTCCACTGCCATTATCAAGAAAATGATGTTTTTGTTTTCTGCGGAGATTTTATGCCTACTTTTCATTAATTAATCAAATCGTCTCAAAATCAACCTTATAAAAATTTTATTAACTAATCTAGTTTTATATTTATTCTTTCTTTTTCCTTTTTAATAGCTATTTTTTTAATTATTTATATTGTAGGAATTAGGTTTTTAATTCTAAAGGATTTTGGTTTTTTTTAGAGTGAAACTTTTTATAAGATGTCAGATTAAGTATTTTGATTTTGATTTATTGTGAATTCCAAATGCTCGTTTACAAAGGGAAACTGAAAAGGATGTAAAGGGTATAATTCTATAATGTTGTTTTTCTTTTAAATTTTATGCTTGTTATACATTTATGCTATGTGTAAATATATGTACCAAATGTATATATTTTCTCGGCCTAAAACAGTGATTTTAATTGGCCCTCAATATAAGAGTATTTGGTGGGGAGAAAATAGAGCTTATGAATTTTTTGGAATTGGAAGGATAGCCAAAACACATGAATAATTGTGCAAAAGGCCTTGGTTGGCTGTTGCTTTATTTTTCCGGCTCATCATTTTTTCTAGTGAACATTTCTTTGCCTTGCATGCACTACTATTCGCCACCAACCAATGGCCCATTCTGTCCTCCGTCACCCGCCTATTGAAACTTTCCGGCCATTTTTTAACGTGTTCCAAGAAATTTTTGGTGCTTATTTTTGCACTACTATTATTGGAGAAGTTTACGGGTTCAACAATGGAGGAAGGCAGTCTGGTCATGCAGAAGTGAACGTAAGGAAGAAGAAAGCTCGAAGCGGAGGAAAAGCTGGGCCAAAACGCAGCGTCTCGTTTAGTGAAGTGGGACCAGTCATGATGCGGCGTCGTTTTGATTAGTGAGAAAGTCACAAAACCAGTCATGATGAGGCATCGTTTCAATTAAGTGAGAAAGTCACAAAAGGGAGCACGACATCGTTTCGTTATTCATCAACATTCTGTCGTCTTCCTCGGTTGGTTAGACTGTTGCACATTTACATGCACAGTCACTGTAACTAACAGATTACGGACTTGATTTCTCTCGTGAATGAAATCATATTTCATTCTCGATTCCGATCTGTAGTATATATATAGTAGTTAGTTTTTCCCAATAGATCATGTTTTTCATTCTTCTGTTAAGAACCATATTGTATTCTCTTTGAAAATTGTTACTCTATTCGTCTCTGTTTTTTTGTTCATTTTCTCATCCTTTAGTTTCTTTGTAATTTTCTTGAAACTGATCATTCAATACAATCAGATCTTTCTTCAAACTATTCTGGATCACAATTTTAATATGGTATCAGAGCTTATCATTTCAAAACCATAATTCCTCTTTCATCTTCTTTCTCATTTTTACCTTTTTCTCTTTAAGAAATTATCAATGGCGACTGTTACAAACAACGCTCATTTACATGATCCTTCAAATCCTCTATATCTTCATCCCAGTGAACAAACCTCCAACACTATTGTTAATATCGTACTTACTGGTACCAACAATTACACGATTTGGTCAAGGTCGATGTTGATGGCACTAGGAGCCAAAAACAAGATTGGCTTCATTGACGGATCTTTAATGGTTCCAGACGAAGGAGATCCTCTCTTTGGAGCATGGAGAAGATGTAACATGACTGTATTGGCTTGGATTAGAAATTCAGTGGAGCCTTCAATTGCTAACAGCATTCTGTGGATCGATAAAGCTTGTGATGCTTGGTGTGACATTAAGGATAGATTCTCCCAGCCAAATCAGTCAAGAATTTCAAATCTAATAGAAGAAATTGCAAATTTCAAACAAGGTGAGCAAACTGTGAATGAATATTTCACACAAATAAAGATTTTATGGGATGAAATGCTTGTACTCAGGCCATTGCCAACCTGTACCTGTAGGCCACAATGCAGGTGTGGTATGGTGACAAGATTTAGGGATTATATGGAGAATGAACAGGTTTTCAAATTTCTTAGAGGGTTAAACGAAAGATACAGTGTAGTTAAGTCCCAAATTATGATGTTAGACCCATTACCAAGCCTTAATAAAGTGTTCTCCCTAGTTGTACAACAAGAAAGGGAACAAACATATAGCTCGACTCAGGAGGCCAAAGTTATGATGGTGAGAGGCCCTAAACCAAGGCAGTTTTCATTCAATCCAAGGTTCAGGAACAATTACTATACTGGACCAAACAACACAAAATTCTGCACCTACTGTAATGGGAATAATCACACAAGTCAGACATGTTACAGAAGGTTTGGTTATCCAGTAAGTTACAGGCCAAGGAATCCACTGAATCAACAAGTGCCTCCTCCTTTCAATTCGTCACAAAAGGTAGTCAACCTTATGTCACAAGAGCACAATGTTGATCCATATGAGAAGTAGTCTGTCCCAGAAGCAACACAACAATTTTACCAGTCACAATCAGAAGACCAAGCAGCTGATTCAATCAATTCTTTCTCCACACCAACTTTCGTTGAAGGCCTTGCAGATCACAATTATCATTAATAAAATATGTTTCAAGGACAATATGCAGCAGCAGAAACAACAATTCCCTTCACACAGCAACAATATCAAAGGCTGCTCCAACTTGCAGATTCTGGCATGCAGAAGGCTCCAGTTGCAGCAGACACACATGTTGTCAACAGTATGCAAATGTCAGATTCTATTAACTTGAAGGATAAAGTTGCAGATCCAGGTAATATTCAAACAACATACTGGATACTAGATTCAAGAGCTACTGACCATGTTGCATCACAATTATGTCTATTTTCAACCTATAAGAAGATTAAGCCTGTAACTGTTAAACTGCCAAATGGTGAATCTGTTGAAGCAAGCTATACAGGAACTGTGATATTCTCTAGAGAACTTTATTTGAAAAATGTTTTATACATTCCAAAGTTCTCTTTTAATATCATCTCAGTGATTAGTTTAATCAAACAGTTGGAATGCAAACTAACTCTACTGGATGACGTTTGCATAATTCAGAAGAAGAATACATTGAGGAAGATTGGTTCAGCTGAAGTAAAGAATGGTTTATACATTTTTCAACATGAACAGCCCACTTCAATTAATAAAATTGTAGCAGCATCTTCAACAATGCAGTTCAGCAACACTTACAGCAAGGCATTTGAAATCCAGGACATTTGGCATTTCAGGCTTGGACATCCTTCTTTACAAAGAATGTTTGAGATACAGAAGATAGAAAATGAAATAAAATGTAACAAAACAATGAAACCTTGTGATGTATGTCATCTTTCTAAACAAAAGAAAACTTCATTTCCTGTAAGTACCTCATTTTCTGTAAGTCCATTTGAACTTGTTCATATGGACATATGGGGGCCTATAGCTCAAATTTCTTTAGGAGGACATAGATATTTTTTGACTGTAATAGATGATTTCTCAAGATACATGTGGCTATTTCCAATGAAGGCCAAGTCAGAAGCTGCATCATTAGTTAAATCATTTGTTCATTTTGTGCAAACTCAATTTCAGTCAACAATTCAAAAGCTGAGAACAGATAATGGACAGGAGTTTAAGCTACCAATATTCTATGTAGAAAAAGGCATACAACACCAGACCACTTGTCCAGAAACTCCTGAACAAAACTCAATTGTGGAGAGGAAGCATCAACATATTCTGAATGTTGCTAGGAGCTTACTATTTCAGTCTGGATTGCCTGCAGATTTCTGGCATTTTGCAACTCAACATTTTGCTTTCCTTATCAACAGGCTGCCTTCACCAGTCATTCAAGGCCAATCACCCTTCCAGAAGCTGTTCAACAAGAAGCCAGACTACACAAACATAAAGGTATTTGGCTCCTTATGTTTTACATCCACATTACAGGCACATAGGACAAAATTAGCTCCTAGAGCAAAGAAGTGCATTTTTCTGGGTTTTAGAAATGGAACAAAAGGTTTTGTAGTGATGGACCTGCATTCAAGAGAAGTTTCTGTGTCCAGAAATGTGTCATTTTATGAACAATATTTTCCCTTTCAACAATCCTTACCTTCCACCTCCACTAACCAAAACACAGAACCAACACTGCCAACACAATGTACAAACAGCAGCCACTTTGATGAAATCACTCTTCTCCCAGCAACCAACTCACCAACCCAACTACATTCTTCAAACAATAATAATTCAACAACCATACCAACACAAAGACAGCAAAGACTCAGACATTCCCCAACCTACCTAAATGATTATGTTTGTTACTGTTCCATTTCAAATAACAAACAAACTTCACCCAGACACCCAATATCAAAAGTTTTAACCTATCAAACCATATCACCAACCTACAAAAATTTCATTTGCCAACTCAACCTCTTACATGAACCAAAAACCTTTAAAGAAGCTGTACAGTCTGAAGTATGGAGAAACGCAATGGCACAGGAGATCAATGCACTTGAAATAAACAAAACCTGGGAGATTGTTGATCTACCTCACAACAAGTTACCCATAGGATGTAAATGGGTATTCAAAGTGAAGTTACATGCTGATGGCAGTATAGAAAGACACAAGGCTAGGCTGGTAGCCAAGGGTTACACACAAATTGAAGGGATGGATTACCTGGACACTTTCTCACCTGTTGCAAAAGTAACAACAATCAGAATGTTGTTAGCTCTAGCAGCCAGTAACAAATGGCATCTTCAACAACTGGATGTCAACAATGCATTCTTGCATGGTGATCTCCATGAAGAAGTCTACATGATGCCACCTCCAGGAATGGAGATTCAAAAGAGAAAGGTTTGTAAGCTCAAGAAAAGCTTGTATGGGCTGAAACAAGCTGGAAGACAGTGGTTTTTTAAACTCACATCATTTTTATTATCTCATGGTTACTCTCAGTCACATTCTGACTACTCCTTGTTCATTAATAAGTCAGACAATACTTTCACAGCATTGTTAGTCTATGTGGATGACATAATCTTGGCTGGAAACTCACTACAGGAGATCATAAGAATAAAGGAACTACTTCATCAACAATTCAGAATCAAGAACCTTGGCAATCTAAAATACTTTCTTGGTCTTGAAGTTGCTAGAAACAAAAATGGCATCTATCTTGGCCAAAGAAAATATGCACTGGATATCTTAAAAGAGAGTGGATTTCTTGAAGCAAAACCGGTTGCCACACCAATTGATTACCACACAAAGCTCAGTTCTGAAGGAGGCGCATTACTAGAAGATAACACTCAATACAGGCAACTAATTGGGAAGCTATTATACTTGACAAACACAAGGCAGACATAGCTTTCACTGTAAATCAACTCAGCCATTTTGTTTCCAAACCAACAAAAACTCATCTTCAAGCAATTCACAGATTACTCAGATATGTTAAATCTGCTCCATCTCTTGGACCCTCTTCTTTCCAACTTCTTCTACAACAATTCTTAAAGGATATTCTGATAGTGACTGGGCAGGTTGTGTTGACACGAGGAGATCAATCACTGGATATTCAGTTTACTTAGGAAGTTCACTCATCTGTTGGCGTTCAAAGAAACAGACGACAGTCTCCAGATCTTTCGCAGAAGCTGAGTATAGAGCTCTTGCTGCTCTCACATCTGAGCTACAATGGCTAACATATTTGTTGCGAGATTTTCAAGTATCAACATCACAACCCATCACTGTCTTCTGTCTTCTGTGATAATCAATCTGCCATACACATTGCCCATAATCCAATTTTTCATGAGAGAACCAAGCACATCGAGCTTGATTGCCATGTTGTTCGAGAGAAAATTCAACAGGGACTTGTACACTTAATACCAGTGAAAACAGAGCATCAACTTGTTGATGTATTCACTAAACCTCTCATCCCAAAGCTCTTTCAAGACTTTATTCCCAAGCTGGGACTCGTTAATCCAATTCTCCAGCTTGCGGGGGTATTGGAGAAGTTTACAGGTTCAACAATGGAGGAAGGGAGTCTGGTCATGCAGAAGTGAACGTAAGGAAGAAGAAAGCTCGAAGAGGAGGAAAAGCTGGGCCAAAACGCAGCGTCTCGTTTAGTGAAGTGGGACCAGTCATGATGCGGCGTCGTTTTGATTAGTGAGAAAGTCACAAAACCAGTCATGATGCGGCATCGTTTCAATTAAGTGAGAAAGTCACAAAAGGGAGCACGACATCGTTTCGTTATTCATCAACATTCTGTCGTCTTCCTCGGTTGGTTAGACTGTTGCACATGCACATGCACATGCACAGTCACTGTAACTAACAGATTAGGGACTTGATTTTTCTCGTGAATGAAATCATATTTCATTCTCGATTCCGATCTGTAATATATATATAGTAGTTAGTTTTTCCCAATAGATCATGTTTTTCATTCTTCTGTTAAGAACCATATTGTATTCTCTTTGAAAATTGTTACTCTGTTCGTCTCTGTTTTTTTGTTCATTTTCTCATCCTTTAGTTTCTTTGTAATTTTCTTGAAACTGATCATTCAATACAATCAGATCTTTCTTCAAACTATTCTGGATCACAATTTTAATAACTATATTTGTATTGAATTTCTCTCATTCTTTTGGTTTATATTGTTTCGGATTTCATGGTGGTTTTTGTTGGTCACAAAATTAGAGATCAAAATGGTTTTGTTGGAGTTTTTCGACAAATTGAGTTTAAATTAGGTGAAACAAATTACATTATTGAATTGTTGGGATTGTGTAGAAATTCTACCATTGATAAAGTTATAATTTTTTACTAATAGTTGCAAATTATATTTGAGTTTCAGTTGTTGGAGTTGCGACTATTTATTTATGTGTTTGTTGAATTTGAACTGTATAATTTTTGCAATTTTTATTGGTGCGTGTTGAAATTCAGATGTGGATATTTTATACTGTTATGCAATCTGCATTATTTTATCGACATTTTAGTATTAAATTTCATTGTCGGTTCATACTTTGAGCAAATTCTGTGGATTTCAATTACTGAGACTTGTGTTGTCTCGGCATTTTGTAAAACAGCTTGACGCCCATTTGCATTTTCTGGATTGCATTATGTTTCACATTACCTTCTTTGCTCTAATTTTTAATTCAAGCTTGGAGATCAAAGATGCACTTGAATCATTTGAGTGAAATTTATTGCAAAAAGCCATATAATGACACCTTCCATGGGTTAGGCTTTCATAATGAAGAGTTATTTCATGGACAAAGCAAGATAGTCAAAACAAGACAGCAAATATTTTTATGAGGTAAACAGGCCCAACTCTTCATTCATTATGATATTTACATTTATTAACTATTCCTGCTAGGATGCGTTGAAGACATTGCTGAAAGAAGGTAAATCTGGTTCATCTTGAGGTTTTGTTATATTTATACTTTTAGATGTTCTATGTCCAAATTGTAGTTTATGTTGGTAGAGTGATATCACTAGAATGACTGAATGAGCTCCAATAAATTGGCAGGTTGACCTTCGCTGCTGGAGTTAGCAGGTCATGGCTCTCAAAACCATTGATTTGCTAGAATAATCAAATGTATTGCCAAAGTATTTACATTCTCTTCAATTTTTTATTTTTTATTTTTTCCTTCATTGGTATTCAAGGCTGGAAGAAATAGACAGTTGTCAGTGAGACTAAGGCTGGCTTTCAGCTCATTTATTTTCCACAAATTTGCCACAATTCTAAAATAAAACTTGACCAGATCTTGTTAGTTGTAATGGTTTGTTGTTTCAATTGTTTATAGTAATCTACTTACAAGTTACAACTATTATGTGCTTAGTGAAGACCATCATTAGCATTCAAACATGGAGGCTTCTCAAAGAATGACACAGTTGCATTGGTTTAGTTCCCATTCCTTTTGGTTTACTACCTTATGATGTGACAGCGAAATGCAGAGATCTAAACAGGTAGTTATCTTCCTTGTCTTATTATGGGCAAAAGAAATAGCCCATATAAGTATATACTAGAGACTGTTTAACGCACAAATTGAGGTGAGTTGAGATGGGCCAGCCTTAACTCAGCCAAAACATTGTGCTTTTGCTCTCAGAAGTAGTAAGAGGTCAGGTTTACCTCTATTCTGGTGTGTTTACAGCCTTAGTTGGAGATATTAGATTGAAAACAAAAAAATCTCTGCAATTGTCCACCATTATAAAATGAAGTTGAACTATAAGAAGGAAGAGCGTCAACATCCTTTAGGCTTTCTGAAGTTCACATGGGTTCCTCTTATGTTAAAAGACTAGATGAACATAATTATACTTTATTTTGAAATAGTTTAGTTTGGAATTTGTATGTAGTTTCTAGTTCTATGCTGTGCAATTTCCTACATCAGTTGATGACTTCAGTGAAGTGAAATGAACACAGTTTTTAGAGAGAATTTTTTATCTTCAAATTAATGCTTTTAACTTCATATCACTGGTGTGCATTGTTCTTTAATATTATAATTAGATTCCCTGAAAGTATCTTTTATCCTTTTCAATAATGAAGTATTTTGTGCCTTCGGTCTAATGGTATCTATCTGTAAATCTGTACCGTCACTATCAAAAGACGGGAAAGCAAGGAGCAGTAACGGACATTGCTTGGCTGGACTTTTCTGGAAGCAAAATACATTGAAGTAAATGGTAGTGAGATGGGTTGAAAGTTGAGACATTTGGAAATGATTTTCTGGTGGAGTATTAGTATTTCAAACAATAAATTGATGGAACAAACTGCAGCATAGGTGACTCGCTCTGACAGATGAGGAATTCATAAAATAATGTGTGCTTTGTATTCTTTCCCTTCCATGTCTCTTTGTGCACGTATTGCTACATTTCTAGAGATGATTGGTTGTGTAAACATTTTAAGTGAGAAGCTCTAAATTAGAAGAAAATGAATATAAAATTTTAATTGCTCTTTTAGCCTTGGAGAATTGAGATTAATTTAAAGAACAAGCACGTTGATTGCTGCTCTATGCATTATTTACAGCCATAGTAATCTGATTTACGACGGGGATGGCAGCAACAGATAGGTAGTTTTGAATTTTACCCCTTTTCATGTGGTTTGCAGGAGAGGATCTGGCAAGTTGAGCAGGATGAAGATGCGGCGCGGGAGATCCTTGGATGAGGATTATGATATAAAAGCGACTTGTCATATCAAATAACTGGTGGTATGGTATTTTACTTTCTTTTCTTTTTCTGGAACATGCATTGTCTAATGCCATTCTTCCACCCTATCATTTCTTTTGGAAAAAAGCTTTTGCTCTGTCCTAATAAAAGAACAACTTTTTATTCCCTTTGGCCTTTTGCTATTTCAGAAACAAAATTAAAAATAAAAGCGGTAGTCTGTTTGATTATACATATAATAAAAGAGATTACTATTAATGTACAAAAACACAGTTTGAAATTTCTGAAAAGCAAGAAAATAAGTCAATATGATTGGGAAGAAAATTGAAAGATTATGTTAATATTAGAGTTGATGAAAGTGACACGAGTGTACTTATCAGACAATAAACCATTAAGGATGATGGAGTCTCTGTTTCGGTTTCCTCTTTGGATAACATGTAAATATTTGATATTTGGTAGGTGTATAATCTTGGACTAATGGTATGGGGCTACTGGTTTGTTAATTGAGTCTTTTCTATAGGCAAGAATCTAAAGTATTAACACTAACATTTTCTGTGTAAATTGGGCACTCAGACTGAGCTGTCAAAATCTGAGTAATGTGTGCAATTTTGTACCAAAATATGCTAATTGGGCCATATTCCTTATCTTCAGAGTTGCATGCATTATCATGAATTGGGATCTTTTTGCCTACTAGATATTGCAAGCCCAATCACCCCCCTTCCGAACCACCAACCCCACATCCCTCGTTCCCAGTAGAAATTTGGTTAGTAATATGGCTAGGCTAGCAAAAGATAATTTGTCAATAGGGTTATTTTAGTCATTGGAGATGGGAACTTTTCCTTTTCATCAACCAATAATTGCTGTAAAACACTAATAAGAACTCTGAGTATACAAACCCAAAATAACAGTCTGTGTAAGCAAGTTCAAAAGCATATTCACACAAATAAATAAGCACAATTTTTTTTAAATGACTTCTGACTCAATTGATCTCTTTAGAGATTCGAATTTTAATAAATTAATTTAAAAAAATTTTTTATTTTTTATTTTACCTAATGCGTGAAAAAAGGAGAGTAATGATTTATAGTTCTCCTAAAATTCTAATGTTGCCATATTTTCAAAAGTCAAAGCAGCATTTCTCTTTGTTTCAAAAATTATAAATAATAATAAATTTTCTAAGCAAGATAAAATAATTGTATGATTATACTATTTCTTATGTTACTTTAATATCACAATATAATTTTTTATTACATATTTATTACTAATGATGAACAAGTGTTTATTTTCTTACTTTTGTGTGTGTATATATATATATATATTGATTTTCTTCTATGAATCTATATTAAATATGTTCAATTATGCAATCAAGATTTTTTGAGAAGTTGAAACTTACCGGACTAAATAAACTAAATTTTAGATTATTTAATTTTTTTTTTCAATTAAGATAAATTGTCAAATCAAAATTAAAATCATATGATTAAATTAAATGAGACGGTAACCAACTATGATGATGTGCCTATCATCTAATATTATAATTTATAATACATAAAAAATAGTAATCAAGAGAAATCAGAAATGGAATTTGTGCTGCATTTATTTTGCATTAATTGATAAAATATATACTATGGTATAAGAATTAGGACAATACTATACAATACAACTAAAAATAAAATAAAAAGGAGAGAGGGAAAGTGAAAGGGGCCACATCATAAATCACTTTTAACAGTGACTTATGAATGGAATATAAGCTTTATGGAGAGCCCCAAATAAGGAGCAAAGGCCCACTTGAAATTGCAAAAGGCCAATTTTCCAACTAGTCAGCAGAGCCTATCTTGCCCTTGCCCATGCTGTCTGTCCCCTTCCAATATCTATGCTGCTGCCAATAAATTTGCCAACTTGAGGTAATAATATCTCCAATTTTAATTCCCAAATTTATTATGGGAATACTCTTACACCCTTTATCCTTAACCTAAGAGATTTAAACCACCATTGACAGATTAAATAATATTATAATTAAATACAAAGCATGCCCCTTCTAATTATAAACAGAGAAATAAGAGTTCTCAATTATAATTTCAACTTTTTATTATAATACATTGACCAGTCAATTGAACAGATTGATTACTACAAGTATATTCAAATTTAAATCATGTAATTGTAATTTGTTTTTTTATAAAATGAAATTTATGATAACCAAAGCTCAAAAACTCCACCCTGTCAAAGAGAGAGGATTAGGGAAGGAACTAGAGAGGTGGGTGTGCTTTGTTTTCTTGTATAGGATAAGAGGAAAAATAATAATACAAATCTTGAAAAACAAAAGTTGTGGTTGTAAATTTCCTATCAATTTTCCTCTGTCCCCACTGCACTAACCAATCCAATTCACCTTCTCTCTCAATCCTCTACCCGAAGAGCAAAGAACAAGGCCGTTTGCTTGCACAATGCAAAATACACCCAAAGAAGAAAAAGAAGTTTTTCCCAAGTTCATTTTATTGGAAAAGAATTTCCTCCCTTTACATTTTAGAACAAAATAATAGTGAGTTGTAATTATCGCAATCAAGTCAATTGAAAAGATAATTGCAAAATCCACCACCTACCCTCCAAAATGTTTTTGTTATGGGATATATTCTCCCTCATAAAATGAATGAATAGTATGGGTAGCAGTAGAAAAGATAACATTTTTAATTGAAAGTTTCTTTGTGAGCTTCAGAAGAAAGAAAGACAGATATGGTATATATCTGACATAGATAGAGAAAGAGAGAGAGAGAGAGAGAGCGTGGGGGGTTGTTTGGTTGGTATATATCTGCAGGAGATATGTCAAGTGGGTGTAGCATAGTCTGGTTCAGGAGAGATCTGAGGGTTGAAGATAACCCAGCACTTGCAGCTGGTGTTAGAGCTGGTGCTGTAATTGCAGTTTTTATTTGGGCTCCTGAAGAAGAAGGCCACTATTACCCTGGTAGGGTGTCAAGATGGTGGCTTAAACAGAGTTTGGCTCATTTAGATTCTTCTTTGAGGACTCTTGGTACTAACCTTGTTACCAAAAGATCAACTGATAGTGTTTCTTCTCTTCTTGAGGTTGTCAAATCTACCGGTGCTTCCCAGCTCTTCTTCAATCACTTGTATGGTTAGTCTACTTATCTTCTGCTAGTCTGCCCTTTTTATTTATTGTTTGTTGCATGGGTTTTGTGGATCATGTAGACTTACCTTCACAATATAATATTTATTTCCTCTGAGCTTTCCATCTTTCTCTTTTTGGTTCTTTCTGTGTTTTAATTGTTTGTTTATTTATATGGTAACTTTTATCTGTTTCCTGTTTTCTATTCATTTATTGTGCCTCTGAAATATATAATTGTTTAACTGGACTAGTTTGTATTCATGAATTGTGGATACCCTTGACCTCTATTACTGTGTTCTTATTGGCTGATTGATAATTCAGTGACTGCTTTTATTATGAGATGAAATTTTGTGCCAGTGTTGGCTTCAGATTAATTTATGATGGGAAATAAGGAAAATTTTCTTCATTCTTCAAATTCCTAAATATTGAATTTCAACATTTATTGGCAATTAACTGTCTTTCAGATCCATTATCACTGGTTAGGGATCACCGGGCAAAGGAGGTTTTGACTGCTCATGGAATAGCTGTTAGATCCTATAATGCGGATTTGCTTTATGAACCTTGGGATGTTAATGATGCTGAGGGACGCCCTTTCACTACTTTTGCTACCTTTTGGGAAAGATGCCTTAGCATGCCTTATGATCCAGAAGCTCCACTTCTCCCACCTAAGAGGATTATTTCAGGTTTGCCTTCTTTTAAGCATCCCCCTCAAAATAAATCCCCTTTGCTTTAGTGTCTGTAAATCAAAGTAAATACCTTAACTGGCATCTAAATTAGAGGGGAGTGATCAGTTAATCACGTTGCTAATAGAAATTAATGCTCTGCATAATTGTTTGTGAACTTTTGAAGAACTAACTTGATATTGAATTTTATTTTGAAAATTGGTTGCACTTTCCAGGTGATATGTCTAGATGCCCTTCAGATAGGCTGGTATTTGAAGATGAATCAGAGAAAGGAAGCAATGCATTGCTTGCACGCGCATGGTCCCCTGGATGGAGTAATGCTGATAAGGCTTTGACCACATTCATCAATGGACCATTACTTGAGTATTCCAAGAATCGTAGGAAGGCTGATAGTGCTACAACCTCATTTCTATCTCCTCATTTGCATTTTGGGGAGGTTGGTGTTAGAAAAGTGTTCCATCTTGTTCGGATAAAGCAGGTTCTTTGGGCAAATGAAGGGAACAAAGCTGGTGAAGAGAGTGTGAATTTGTTTCTCAAGTCAATTGGTCTTAGGGAATATTCTAGGTACATGAGTTTTAACCATCCTTACAGTCATGAAAGGCCTCTTCTTGGACACCTCAAATTTTTCCCTTGGGTTGTGGATGAAGGCTATTTTAAGGCTTGGAGACAAGGTAGAACTGGTTATCCTTTAGTTGATGCTGGCATGAGAGAGTTATGGGCCACTGGTTGGTTGCATGATCGAATACGAGTTGTAGTTTCTAGTTTTTTTGTGAAGGTTCTACAGCTTCCATGGAGGTGGGGAATGAAGTATTTCTGGGACACTCTCTTAGATGCAGATTTGGAGAGTGATGCTCTTGGTTGGCAGTATATTTCCGGTACTCTCCCAGATGGTCGTGAGTTTGATCGCATTGATAACCCACAGGTTCAGACTTAGACAGCATGCATTTTAGTATTTTTGTGTGGTTTATCAGCTCTAGCCTTTTTGTGGTTTCTATACACTTTCACTTGCAATTCTTGTTATATGTTTGTCCTGGCACCAAGTTTAGCAATAGTTTGGCCAAGGCTTTTGTTTAGATGTTTTGATATAAATTCTGTCCACTGAAAGAAGGTAATCAATGGAAGCTTATAAGAATTTTATTCTATCTTAAAATTCCAAATAATTGTGATAGCGGCAAAAGGGCATTTCAGTCACCAGTGCTTAGATAGTTGTTTCTTACACATGTAAGTCAAGGTTATCACTGTTGATGCAAACCAATAAGGATACCTTAGTGTTTTCTTTGGAAGTTGAATTCAGCCTAGCAACTAGCGTGTATTATAATCTGCATTCTGATTAAAATAATAGAGTAGTGTATATAATAATCTATATTCTGATTAAAATAAGAGTGGTGTATATTCTAATCTAGAGCATAATCACTTTTACTGGAATTGCTTTTTAGAGGAAATTGTCCTTTTCTTTTTGTGGTACTTCTTCTCTATTTTGATGCATCTGGTATTCTTCTACAGTTTGAAGGTTACAAATTTGATCCCAATGGAGAATATGTCCGACGATGGCTTCCTGAACTTGCTAGGTTACCAACGGAATGGATACATCATCCATGGAATGCACCTGAATCTGTGCTCCAAGCTGCCGGAATCGAGCTTGGATCAAATTACCCTCTTCCAATTGTAGGGATAGATGCAGCCAAAGTCAGGTTGCAAGAAGCACTTTCAGAAATGTGGCAGCTTGAAGCTGCTTCCAGAGCTGCCATTGAGAATGGAACTGAAGAAGGGCTTGGAGACTCAGCTGATTCAGCGCCAATTGCCTTCCCTCAAGACATACAAATGGAAGACAACTACGAACCTGTGAGAAATAATCCCCCTGCAATAATTCGGCGCTACGAGGATCAGATGGTCCCAAGCATGACTTCATCTTTGCTTAGAGTTGAAGAAGAAGAAACTTCTTCAGATCTTCAAAACGTAGTAGAAATAGGCAGAGCTGAGGTGCCTAGAAATGTAAATATCAATCAAGAACCGGGAACGGAAGTTTTAAACCAGGGAGATAGACCGACTGTTCAAAGTAACAACACTTTTCCACATTTTAATGAGGTTAGAGCTTTGGCAAGTAATGAAGATTCAACAGCAGAATCATCAAGCAGTAGTTGGAGGGAGAGAGATGGAGGTGTAGTTCCAGTCTGGTCTCCTCCAAGTGCTAGTTACTCGGAGCAGTTTGTAGGCGATGAAAATGGAATTGGAGCAAGTTCTCCTTATTTGCAGAGGCATCCACAATCTCACCAGATAATGAACTGGAGGCGGCTTTCTCAGACTGGGTAAGAAGCAAAAAGCACCGTAAAGCACTGGCAACACTATGAAAATGAACCCTTTGACACATGTCAAGCAATTTGGTTGCATATTAACTGTAAACCAAGAGTTTTACAATATTAGATCTTACAGTAACTAGTCTGCGAATCATTAAATAGTGGAGTCAGGATAATTAGTAGGATTAATGGTCTGGATTAGTTCTCCTAACTCGAAATCTTTCTCTACTGAACAGGTAATAGAAAGACGTACATTCAACGCAAGACTCAGTGATAGAAGGTGGAGAATGCATTGGGGCATGATCAATTTTTCGTGTTGATTGATCAAACAAAATCGTATGCATTCTATTGCCCACCTTATGCTCTTCTCATCATTCTAATCTGATCAGTGGTTTGATCTTCGATGCGTATGATATGATAGTTGAAACAGATTTGAGGCAGCTGATCTTCTATCCTTGTATCTGTACCATAATACATAGTTCTGTTGTATAGTATTCTATAAGCAAGGGATGAGATTGATGATGATAGGGATATGTAGTCCTCTAATAAACAGGTTTGTGCTTATTGATTGATGATTAGGCAGCATAATTTACTGTCAATTGTGTTTTTTCCCCTCATTCCAGACCTTCAGCCCGATCTTTTTTCCCCGTAACAGCTTTTGACAACTTAAGTTAGAATTATTGACATTTTTGTATTATTTAATATAGCTTCAGAACTAATTATTGTGTTTGAATAAAGAGGGGATGCAAAATCTGGATTCAAAATGAATATTGGAAATTTACTATTATTAGTTTTTTTACCCGCGCGACATTAGCAGTAAATATAATAAGAACACATATTTAATTAAATAAATATGAGATCAACATATTTTTTTAAAAAATATTAAAAATATTTTAAAACTGTATCATAATTATAAATGATTGTTTCTGAAATTTTTTTTTTTATTTAAAAACAATAACGTCTTACTTTAAATTTCTATAAACTTCCTTATATACTATATTTATAGTTTTTTATTATTTTCATCTTCACCCTACAATAAAATCTTCTAACCCTGTCTACTTGTGACCCTTGAAAGGCAAAATAAAGTTGTTCATGTGTGAATTTTGGTTTTTAGAGAAATGATCCAACCTATGATAGAGATTTTACTTGGCTTTATTGATGATCATGGCAAAAGACAATGCAATAGGGAATTGGCTGCGTTGCATCTTGAATGGAATTCTTGAATCCAATGGTGTTAGTGTCATCTTAGGAATGAAAATATTTTCATCAAACGTATCTCCTAATAGTGTTTGTGCTTCAATAATTCATTTTCCAAGCTTGGTAATGATTAATCTCATTCCGTTGCACAATCTTGTAGTATGGTCTATGTTTTTCGACAACATTATTATCAAACCTTCTTTATGATTTGGAATCCCTGAGTACTTGATGGTATTTAAGAATTTTAGAGTATGCATGTGCTCCATAGATCTAAAGGACTAATTAATCATACAAAGTGCATCTGAACTAAGATATATAGTCTCATGATAGCATGTAATCATTGATGTATTCAACAATAAGGAGTGATGGGGCCAGAACAGCTCTCTACTGCAAGTAATTCGCGTTAGCTGATTAGCTAGCATAATTAGGGTATGTACTTTCAGCGATTGCAGTGATGAGGTCATCTGAAAGATCTATTAAAAGATCTTCTAGTATTTGAATCTTATCAATTCCATTGACCTTAATTTATACTTTAATTTAGGTCATTGAAATAATAAATTATTGTGATATAGTAAACTTTATATTAAATATTAATTTACCCATTTACCATACATTGTTTAAGGTATCTTTGTGACCGTAAAAAATATTGTATGGAATCTAGTCATTTAGCATAAATTGTTTAGGACAAAAATTATGATCTTAATTTCAATATAGGCCATAACTTATAGTTTTTTCTTTACACAAAAAAAAAAAAATATTTTGGACCTTTTTATTTTCAAAGGTACTTAATGAATTCATATAAAATAGTTAAAAATTAGTAATAATATTTGATTTCGGTGATATTTATAACTGAATTAATTATAGTAAAAAATTGACAAAAATGGTAAATTTTTTATAACTTAATGATTATATATTAATTGACTAATTACAAAAATATTAATTGAACAATTACAAAATAATGGATAGATATAGTGGATTAATTTTAATCAAAGTTTAGATATAAAATTTTATGAAATTCTGAAATTAAAGGTTGAATTTTATAATAAAATTAATCAAATTTTATATAATTAAAAAACTAAGGAATAATTTTATTTTAAATTGATATATGTAGTGTTAATTATAACTTTTTATTTTTATTGCTCGTTATCTGCGACTTCTTTCTTTTCATTTTGTCCAAATTTTAATTTTTTTTGTTATGGTTATAAATTCTTTGTTTGAAAGTCAAAAAAGAACAATTGCATTTGCTCCAACTAACAAAAATGTTAATAATAAAATGTAATAATCTCCATTGATGATCTTACGAAAATAGTATAATCCTATTAATATCATATAATTGAAATATTTTAAAATATTGAAAATAGCTTCAAATTAAATCACGAAAAATATTAAGAAAAAAATTAAAAAAAAAAATTTTCGTAAACCTAAATTAAATCACGAATAATATTAAATCACTACACAAACCTTCTTAGAGAATGATTTTCTGAGCTATCCGATTGAAAATAACAATATGAGCCACAAAATGATCTAAATTGATCATCTCGCATTCACTTGTTTGAAGAATAAGTTTCTCCATTTTTTTCTCATAGAATGTTAGCTTCTATTATCTTTTTTTTTTTTTTTTTTGAAAACTATGTGATTTAAAAGAAAAAGGACCTTCCTTATGTGCGTACAATAAATTATTCATAGGCAAGCATCTCATTGAATTTATAAACAAAAGGAAACTCTATTTTAGAGTAAAATTAGTGCTTATTAAAAAACCCTAACATTTCAAATTATTTTATTATTATGTATACTAAATTTGGACAAAACTAATGCAATTGGATTAATTAAGATTCAATCTTATGTGATTTGTAAGATTTGGTTTAATGAGAGTAAATTTCAAATAGATGTATTTTTTAATAAATATATTAAAACCATTAAGGTAAGAGTAACTAAATAAAAAAAATTAATATAAAATAAAATTAAATAATATATTCAATGATTTAAAAATTCAAAATTTGACACCGTGGATACTATTATTTATTTCTAATATTAATTGTACAACTTTAAAAACTCTTACTGTAATAGTATGACTAATATTTTAGTAAGGAAATAAATCAATCATTTTTAAGGAAATTATAAGACCTCCATTACCCTAATTGATGGAAAGCCAAGTTTCAAACAAAAGAATTTTAATTCAAATTTATGAAATTTAAGAGTTTTTGAGAAATTCATTTAAAAGTTTTTTTGCTTCTTTTGCATTTGTAAAAAATTTGTGATGCTTACATGTTCATCCAGAATGAGATGATTAATGATTTAGTTATCAGAATAAGTTTCAATGAGTTGGTCTTCAAAGAAAAAAAAAAAAGAGTGATTCTGCAGTGTCTTATCTTTCTGAACGTGAAGATTTTGAAAAACATACTGAAATTTTGTAAAATTTTGAAGAACATACTGGAAAATCAAAATAAAATAACTCTTACAAAATTACCTGATTTTCATGTTTTTGCATTCAAATTTGATATCATTAAGGTGTTTATCACTATGAACAAACAGAAAAAGAAAAATACGTGAATATCAAAAATATAATCAAAAAGCAAAACACATGAAATCTCAAAACTGAACTGAAATTTATAGCAGAGATTAGGTTAGGGAAACAATTAAATTTCAAATCTTTAAAAAATGAAAAGAAAATCACAGTGTAAATTGCAATTACACTGACAATAAATTAGTTCCTTAAATTCCGAAATTTAATTTTAAAAATTTTTGGAAAAAAAAAACTCAAAAATACAAAATATACTGAAATCATTAAATTCATTTAGAATAATAAGACAGAATAGATAGAAATCAATGAGATAAATAAATTAAATTTGAAAATTTTAAAAAATAAAAAAAATAACAATTTAATTTGCAATTACAATGTAATATGCAACTAATGGAAACTTGACAACATCAATGTCCATATTCAAAATTATTATTATTATTATTATTATTATTATTATTATTATTATTATTATTATTATTTATAACTTTCTATTTATTTTTTTTAAATTAGAATTTTTTGAAAGTTATTAAAATGAGAGGAAATGAGTATTAGAAAAAATGATAAAAAATATTTAAAATGTTAAAGAAACATTTAATGTAATACATAGTTTAGTTAAAAATATCAAATTAAAAATAGTTTCTAAATTTAGCACAAAACTTTATTATATTATATATATAGATTTGATGCGAAGAATAAGGAAAGAAGAGTCCAAAAATGGTAATATGGATGAAATTTTTTTTTTTAACAATATCTTTAATTATTGGTTTGATTATATAATTTTTATTATTACCGGTATCTTTAATAGTTTACGGAGTAGAAAGAAGTACCAAAACTTTATTATAGTATTATAGTACAAGTAGGTAACAATTTTTCCTTTAGAAGGGATGTGTTTTAAGGATCATAAAGATCATTTATTACATTTTTGGTCGTCTTCTGAGCAATTGTTGGGTTAGGTACCCTAAGCATACTGTAAACGAGAGCAGCAGCCAAAGCTCCAAGAATAGGGGAAATTATATACACCCACACATTCTTATAAAAACCAGCCACAATTGCAGGGCCTAGGCTTCTTGCTGGATTCATTGAAGCACCTGTGATTGGCCTGCACATTTTATAAACTCAGTTGTATGAAGCTAAAGCTAATAACGAGCAGAGTACATATTTGATATCGAAGTTCATACCCAGCAACCATTGCATTAACCAGAAGAGTACCGCCAATTGCTATTCCAGCGAAGTCTTTGCTCTGTTGTTTTTTTCACAGAAACAAAGTTGTAATATTTTTTATCACGTAAAACTAGAATTAATCAAAGAAATGAACCCGTGAAATAAAAGAATACCGCTCTTTCATCAGTAGCAACAGCACAAATACTGAACATTAGCAAAAATGTAATAATGAATTCCAAAATAATAGCTTCAAGATGAGATGTTGTGTTCTTGTACTGAGTTACTGTTGCTTTAAAATCATCTTGCTCATGGAACAGTACTTTAAGGGTTAGAGCAGCAAGTATTGAACCCAATATCTGAGCCAACACATACATTGGCACCTACCAAAAACAAAAACCCATTTTAATATTGATGAAACACTGTTTAAAGTTTAAAGCTTTAGAAAAAAAAATCTCACATATTTCCAAGGAAACTTGCGGATGGAAGCAAAAGCAATGCTAACTGCAGGATTAAAATGAGCACCAGAGATATGTCCAGTAGCATATATTAAAGCTGCTAAAACTACACCCCATGTAACTGCTATTCCCAACATTGATAGGTTCTGTATATCATTTGTTAGAGCTGATCCACACCCTATAAATATTAGAAAATATGTTCCCACCAGCTCTGCTAGAATCTGTTATCATCCAAAAAAATAATAATAATAATAATAATTTTCACAGTTATTATTAGTACAAATTAAATTACAATAAAAAAAAAAAAAAAAAAAACTATGATTACAATTAATAGACCTTTTGAAAAACAGGTAGAGACATGGTATCTGGGTCAGGTTCTATAATTGGAGGGACTGATTTTTTAGCAGCAGGTGGTTGATACTTAGGGGACATATCAGTACTAACAATGGAATTAGAGCTCGCCATTGTTGCAGCACTTTGCACTTCACTATTAATTATACCCACTTTAAGTGTTCTTATTTATACATGTATGAGAAATGGGTTTGCAATAGGCAAATTATTAGTATTTTATTTTGGATGTATTTATTAGGATTTTTATAAAAGGAATCATTTCGTGGTATCCAAAGGACTGTCAAACTAGGAATTAGCTTAGAAATTATATATTTGTTGCTTAGGAAGTGTCATTATCAAATATAATTCTAGTATGACCATTTAAAATCCAACCTCACCTGGCTGCTGCATCTTTTAAAACGGTGTCGTCTGCTATTCCCACCATCTGCTTTGGCCGACCTGGATATTACTCTGTCAGGTTCATCTTTCTTCTACATATTCTTTATTATTATTATTATTTTATTTTATTTTTTTTTTGTTAATGCTGCAGAATCATTGGCTACGTAACGTTACAAGCTAAACTCATTATTACGATAAAGTCTATTTTTTTTTTTTGGCAAACGATAAATTCTATTTCAGTCATCAGTATCATTTGGTTTTGTATAAATGTGATAATTTGGTGTCTAGTTATGATCGCTCATAAAAATAAATATTTCAATATTATATGCATTTTCAAGAATATTCATGCCGTTCAACTTGCCGACAATTTCTGTTTATCACTGCTCAGATTTTTTGATTTTTTTTGGGTCAAAATTTACGGTTTACTCCACACTTTAATTTCGTGGGTTTTTTTAGTGTCGCAATCTATAGCCTATTTAACATTTTTTTTACTTTGATCTTTTTCAATTGCAATTTATGACCATTGATGATCCATCTTTGAGTGTTTTAATGAAAAGACTAATATGAACTGGAGAACGTAGTTGAATCTTATCTATTATCAATATCATAAATGCACTTATCTTGAGAATCTGATTTAACAGGATAAAAAAATTTCATAATAATTAAACTTAATAGTCAGAAGAATTGTATTAAAAGAAAAGAAACTAAAAAACAAAAAAGAAAAGATTTGAGGATATATTTATTAATTTAGCATAGGAAGTAAAGGTGATTTGAGATAGAAAACAAGAAAGGTATATTTGAAATTGAAAGAATCCTTTTATTATGGAACTCATATTCATGACATTGGGTATAGATTAGAATTTTTTGCCGTCCCAAAATCAACAGAATCATTCTCATACATAATGAAGGGATCAATCCAAAGAATATAATCTATAATTCAATTTTTTTAATTCCTAATATTCTTATTCAGAATATCTTTTTACAATTTTTAACTTAAAAATTCTAATTTGGAAATATCATAAATTTTTAAGCTGATGATAAAAAGTACACTCTTTTTATTTATTCTCATAATGAACCACACATCACACTTATTTTTTGTGCTTACAAACAAACATACTGGTACTTGTGCCATCATCCAATATTTTAACTAATTTAAAGCAAAAAAACTAGTGCAACTTATTAATTTTGTTTGATGGCTGAGTAGTAATTTTAATTATATTAAAAAAAAAAAACTAGTAATCTTAATCGGATGAAACAAATACAGTGACGTGAAGCATGTTTTATGTTTTTTAAAGTGAGATTGAGTATATAATATAATGGCAAATGAGAATCGTCCCTATCCCAACATAAATTGAAAACAAAAAGATCCAAACAATAAGGAAAGGAATTACATTACATTTACATATAAGTCAATGAATTGCTATAGAAACAAAATAACAAAACATGATTCTAAAAATGTTGCCGGCCGATAGATTATTTGAAATTTTGGATTCATATAAACTTTTCAAGAAAACATAAAACATCTCACGGGCCCAACTTGGAGGACCGGACCTCGCTTGGAATGACTATCAAGCCCCTCTAATAAGCTTGGGTGCACCTACTTTATACACATGGTCATGGCAGGTTAGGCCCATTTGGCCAAGCGGTTAACCGGTCTGGTCCGTCACAAAACCGAAACCGTTAGGGAGACAGTCCGGTTAAGGTTCAAGTTATTTTCGAACCGTGAATCATAATGAACCGGAAGCGTCGATAAACGTCTGAACTGTACCTTCGTACTACCGGTTAACCGTTTTAAAAAAAAAAAAGAGTCGACAGCCCGCCGATTAACCGTCTTGCCACGGACCGGTTAAAGTTCAACTTCCCCCTAACCATGGCCCGACGGACCGAGACTCGTAACTGGCCGGCCTAGCCCATGGCCACCTCTACTACTTTTCATACAGCTACAATCTAAATCATCACTGATCACCGCCATTACTTCCCCCGCATTTGAACATAGAAATCTCAATTGCATGTGACTGTCGGTTGCTTGAGAATCAATTCCAAGAATCGATCACTTCTATCAATACTAGAATTCTTAAAAAATCAAAGAACAAAAAATTGAATGACTCGTTTTTGGGTTTAGTTCCTTTGACTTAGGGTTCGATCTAACTCCAACCAAAGGAAACTAGGGAGGAAAGCGTGATCTGGAAAGAAGCTGGCCATCGTAAACGATGGAAAAGTTATCTCTAATCATTTCCAAGCAACAGAGGTGGTCGCGTACGATGGCGGCTGGAACAAAAGTTGAAGAAGACAAACCTATATAATTTCAATATCAGTTATTTATTTCTTGAGAATTTTTGAATTTTTAAAAGGGCTTGTAAAATTATATTTTGGTCTTTCTTCTGTTACTTTAACAGAAAAATAGATGGAAGGACTTTTTTTGTATAATTTTATTAAAATGGATGGGTAAAAGTGTATATTCTAAAAATATATGGTAAAAAATGTATAATATGTCAAACTCTATGGACAAAATCGTAATTTTTTTTTAAAACAATTTTCAAATAACTGCTTTTTAATTATAAACAAAAATATAAATGATTTATAAACATAATACAAATAAGGGAAATTACAGTTTTATTATAAAAAAAAGGAATACCAAACTTTTAAAAGTTAAAAGTTAAAATATGTTAATTTTAAAAACAGCAAATATTATTAAGAAGGAGTCATTTTTGATATTATATAAGATGGTGAGAAAATGAAAATATTTCAGAAATGGGAGTTGTGTTTTGTTTTCAACACAAAAGAAAACAAGGGCAAAATAGATTGATGTTGCCTTCCCTGCTTGTAGGCTGGACCTGCTGCTGCTGGTAATTCCACGAGACAAGTAATTGCATGTTTCCATGTTTTGAATGGCACTCACAAAAACTAAGGACCACTTCATGCCATAAGTCAAAGGATTTGACAAAAATACAAATGCTCATTAATTACATTGAAAATTTAATTATGTGCTAATGTAAAAGCTAACAACATATGCTATAACTTAAATTAACTTTTGAAAGCCAAACTCACAACATCAACATAATTTAATTAAATGGGTTCGATGATGTGTACCACTAATCCAACAAGTGCTGCTCTAAACTAGCCAGCCAGCTAGCTAAGCTAACCCCCTCTCATGCACTGGGATTAAGTTTAAGTCTCAATTCCATTTTTTAGGTTGTGATGGATGAAAATAAATTAGATTTTAAATTTTAAAGAATACATATGCATGTTTTTACTAATGAAAATTAAAAAAAATTGAATTTTGAGAACCCCAAAGCTCTGGAGGCAAGATATATTGCCATGTGGGCAGTGGCATTTGCCAGATCCCCAAGTGTCTGAATGTTAAAAGATGTAGATGGAATATGGCATTGAACAGGAGAAATTTAATTATTATGCAAAGAAAAGACAACTGAGAGAATGCTTTTTGGATGTGTTTATAATTAGCGTAAAAGAAGACAAATATGAAGCATAGATACCAATCTCCATCTTTGCCCAACTCAAATTTTGGACATCTTCAACATATAAAATGAAAGTAAACTAATTTTAAACAAAAAAATTTCATATTACGTGTTTGATTTACATATTAAAGAAACTTAAAATTTAAACTTAATAACCAAAGGGGTAAAATTAAAAATTTTATGGCAAAAATTCGTTGTCTTTAAATTTTGTGTTTTTCCTCGTTTCTCTATTTAAATCAAATGGAGGGTCTAACTAACACATAGCATGTCTTCTTACTTATTACCTATTTAATTATCAAGTGTTTGGTCCAATCGGAGGATTAATTTTTACAAGAGTAATTGTTAATGGGTAACATAAATTTATTAATATAATAATTAAATAATTTTAAGAATATAAAACAATGAAGAACAATAAAATATTATATATATATTTTTTTAAAATTCCGTTAACCTAGGGGTAAACTTAACATTTTACCTCCTAAAGGGGAAAAATAGCTCGTGGTTAAACGTTAATTATTACTCCTATAATTTTAACCTTCTATTAACCCATACCAAACCTTATCTTTTGTTTAAAAAATTAAAAAAAAAAAAGAAAACATTTTCATTATTCAATAGTGATTAAAACTGATTTAAAAAAAAAAAATAGTGATCAAAACTCGAAAATAAACATTAATGAAGCAAGATTCAAAAGTTGATCATAACTTCATTTTTTAGAATGAAAAAAGACAAATTAGTTCAGAGATTAATTGGTGAAGATGTCAAAAGACAATTTTTTTTAGCTAAAGGTGGAAGTTATGCAGAAGTTGTAAAAGCTCTTGCTTTGAAATAGTGTTTACGATCCGCTTTGGTTTTTTATTAGACTCTGATGTATTTTTACATATTGTCAAACTTTATTTATTGCTATTGTATTTAATTTTAAGATCTTCCTTGTCTCTAAACCAAATATTAAAGTTTTTTGGATAGACGATAGGAAAATAGGTGTGCACATCTGTTGGCACATACCTCTACTTATTATAGAAGGTTTTAGTTGTTTTGTAATGTACTGTTAGAATATTATTCTAATAAGATTTAGTTTTAGCGTAATAACCTTATTAGGCAAGGTTTCAGACATCCGGATTGGTATCTGTGTTATTGTGAATTTACTTATGAAGATTATTAAATTAAGTTGTTTTCTGAATTAAAAAAAAAAATATCAGTTTAATTGATTGCTTCGGCCACTATTTAAAAGACTATAGTTATGTGTTATTTAATTTAAGTGAATTTATATAATGTGATATTCGACTTAAGAGCCTTTGTGTGTTTGTTATTGTATTACTTTATGATTATTATTTGGTAATTGTTTTTTGACATAATTATTTAAAAATATCTAACTTTTGTTATTATACTATATTTTTCTTACATCCAATTTTTTAGCTATATATTAATACTTATTTTTTATCTCTCAAAAATTAAATTTTGAGAATTAAATAAAAATTTAAAATATTACAAAATCAAATAAAACAATACTAAACAAATGAACACATAAATAACCTTAAGACGTTAGTTGCAACATTTTAATAAGGGTTTTCTATTTAATCCTAACTGCGATATGAGATTGGAAGGAATATTATAATTAAAATAGTTGTAGTAATTGGTTTCAAATTAGAAATAGAGTTTGGACGGAAAAAGATAGATGATTTAAATTTAATGACGAATGCGATTTGCATGACAACAACAAAAGAGTACTTGTTACTATTAAATTAAATCAAACCAATTACTCCCTCAATCACACTTTGCTTCTTCATACACGCCAAACTATGCATCAAAATTTCAAAACATACTTAGAATAATCGAATTTGATGTTAATAATGTAATTGATAGTAATTGAATTTAAGATATCAACATTCTGTCACCTATGTAAAAAGTTCACCTATGTAAAAAGTAGAATGACAAATTAAATAACATACTAATGAATATAAGTCTTTTTTATAACGGAATTAACCATCTTCATTAATTAACTGAGAAATGGGATGGATAACATGCGGACTTGACTCTAAAACAACAAACCGGAAGAATCGAATGGAGGTTCGAGCCAAAAAAAGTGAAGCGCTCCATTTGCAAGGCAAAAAAAGTAGGCATAAAATATGTGTTTTTTTTTTGGGAGAAACATAAAAATAAAAAGTGATATTGTTGGCGTATCATTCATGTGATTGATTAGAACTGAAACAGTGAAAACGAGAAATGAGGAAATTGGTAGTCTGCGGAAGACAACTACAGTTGTAGTAAGGAATAGGCAAAAGGCTACTGCTCTCCTCCGTTTAGGCAAAACAGTAAAAAGTTGAACTACAAAGTCAACACAGACGAAGAAGAAGGCTGCTTTTTCTTTTATTACATTATTATTACATTTTCTCTCTCCAACCAAAACGGCTACCCAAATCTCTCTATTCGATTTCTTCGCCTTCTCTTTTCCTGTCTCACCAAACAATTCAATTCTTGTTTTTTTAGTTCAATATATATAGATACATATTGGTCTTCTTCTACCTTTTTTCTATTTCTTTATTGTTTCTTCAATTGCTTGTGCAAACTAATAAGAGTTGGGACTTGGGAGAAAGAAAGAACAACACAGCTAAAGGAGTACCTTTTCTTCTTTCCAATTCATAACAATAGTAAACCTTTACTAAGTCTTGCTTCTGAATTTGATCGCCTACTGGTAATTTTCTAGTTCCCAGTTGTTATTTTTTCTTTAATTTTTAATTTGCTATGTGTTTTGCTGTAAGGCTCTTTGGAATAGGGTTTTTGACTTTTCTGTTGTTATGATTTCTTTTTGTATTTGATTTTATTTCACCTTGGAGTTGCAGATTAGGGAGTTTTGTTTTTCTGGAATTTGGATTGTAAAGGATCGATGGTGGGGAATTAATATTTAACAAGTTGGAGTTGGTGTACGTAGCTTTGCTACCAAATGGATAGGTTGTGCTGTTTTGGTGGTTCTCAGGTAAGGGTCTTAATTTCCTACCAGTTCGTCATCGGTTTCAACTTCCAAGTGTTATATTTTTGTTGTTGAAATATGGGGCTGGTGGAATTCTGCTGAATTGTAGTCATTTGAGATGGAAATTGTTGAATTCTTGTCAATTAATCGGGGATTGAGTTGATCTTTTGTTGTGTTAGATGAGTAAAGTTTATGATGATATTATGAATTTTAAACTTGGGGTTTATTTGGTGTATTCCTGTGTTTTGGAGGGCACACCTAATTAATTGTGTCCTAGTACGAGGTCTTTGGTTTCAGATTGCATGCTAAATTTGCTGGGTAAATTTAATTCCAAGTTGTGATTCTTAAACTGCTTGATGTTCGTAACTGTCTTCTCAAGAGGAGAAGACGGTCTTTAGTTTTCACACTTTCTCTCGTAATTAATAATATAATTTGTATGCTACAATTCCTTATGATTTGGAACTCATTGCTTGTTATTAAACTGAGATTATTTCATGTATAGTTTGGAGGGCGTTCATCATCCAGCACTGGGAAAGGAAAAAACCATGAGGGTTTAATCAAGTATGGGTTTAGCCTAGTAAAGGGGAGAGCTAATCATCCCATGGAGGATTATCATGTGGCCAAGTTTGTGCAAATTCAAGGACATGAATTAGGGCTCTTTGCTATTTACGATGGTCATTTGGGAGATGGCGTGCCTGCATATCTTCAGAAGCATTTATTTTCCAATATCCTAAAGGAGGTGTAGCAAAGCTCCAAATTCTAGTGGCCTACATAATTATTGTTTAACTTAATTATGTAATAGATTACCTCACTAATCTCAAGTGGTTTCTTCTCTTACTTGATCATTTCATCATTCTAGGAAGAGTTCTGGGTTGATCCCAACAGGTCTATCTCGAAAGCATACGAGATGACAGACCAGGCAATTCTCTCTCATAGTTCTGACTTGGGGCGAGGTGGATCGACGGCTGTAACTGCAATATTAATAAATGGTCGAAGATTATGGATAGCAAATGTTGGAGATTCAAGAGCAGTAATTTCAAGAGGGGGTCAAGCTCATCAAATGAGTACAGATCATGAACCTAACACTGAACGAGGCAGCATAGAGCACAGGGGTGGCTTTGTCTCAAACATGCCAGGTTTTTCCACATTAGCCATTGTTACTATTACATTAGCCATTATTAATAAAATATTATCTTGTTATCTGCTAATTTGTACCATGTTCGAAATGGTATTCTTGAAGAAGGTTACGTGGATATTTTCTAAGCGTCCTTTCTTTTGAGGTCCAATTTCTTATGGACTTGCTGTATCCATTCAAACTGATTCTTAAGCAATTGAAATATTAATATTGCCCAATACCAGAATAGATATTAAAATAATGAATTATTTGATTAGCTAGAATCCTCAAAAATTTAGATTATAATAATTGTGGATGCTAAATAAATGTCTTTTGTGTCAAAGTAACCTGTAAAAGAAAACTATGAAGGAGGGAGCAGATTAGAAAAATTGTTCACTTTGTTTCATAAGCGAGCTATTGGAAACTCTCATCTACATTGGAAAAAGTGTTTTCTTTGCAGCATTTAGTGCCCTTTACAATGGCACTAAGAGTGTGTCAATTTTTATTTTATCACCTAGTACAGGATATGAGTGGAGGCATATTTTCTTCTGCAAGAATTTTTCAATGCATTCACAGATGTCAAAGGGATTTTCATTTGAGCATTTATGCTTTGAGAATAATTATTGAATCATAGATAGAATGATGTTACAAAGCTAGACTTGTTGCCTGTAAATGCTTCCTAAGCATAAGAGAAATTATGCTAATCCAAAGAGCCTTGGAAGAATTGATTTCATAAGAAAATTAATGATGGGCAAAGTAATGCTAATGATAGTAATCAAGGTCAAAAGAGGTTAAAAATGAAAGAGAAATGGGCACTCAAGAACAGGAAACACCAGTGTCACAGTGTGAAAGGCTGAAACTTGTTGGAGATAAAACATCCACAAATTAGTGTCAATTTTCAAACACTATGTGGGTATTTATAGACTGCGAACAATTGATTCAATTGATTCGAAGTCCTAATGCATTGAAAATGTGTGAGTTAAGATCTAGGATTATCCAACTTTGAAGAATTTCTAAGAATGCATTTTGTGCAATTCATTTTTTTTTTTCAGAGTTACAGCCTTTTTATGGATGCTGGACAAATTTCTTATGGGAAATTTCATTTTTCATTCATTTTTATGGACCAGATATCCAGTACGCTGTGGAGAAAGTGAAATAAAAATTTAATATGCTCATAGTTTAGCTAGTAAGTGATAAGATGGAAAAAGTATTTTTTGCTAATTTGTTGATTTTAATTTATTTTAAATCTTTTTTTTTTTTTGAAGAAAAAGGAATCAAAGCCTAATAATCCTACTAGCTATTTCTAGCAATAGCATCAGTACTAGCCTGAGCATCTGAAACACCACTAGAATGATTATAGACCAATAATATTATTAATTGGGAAATTCCCGATTAAACATAGTACAACATTGATCATCATAAAGCTTGGAAAGTAACTCCACATGCGGAGTGGACAAGAAAGTTTGATTTTAATTTATTTTTAAGTCTTTATTTGGCTAGTTTATCATTATAACCAGTTGTAAGATGTAAACATGGACGCAGCTTCTGGGTTTTTCTGCAGAAATTCTGAGAATATCTTGTTTATGAGTTCACCTTCCTTCCTTTATTCTGGATCTTAAAAGCGTTTCTGGTGTCACTGGTTGCAACATCTTTTCAAGAAGGGGCCTTTCTTGTTTGTTTTTTTTGCCACTATTCCATCTCCATTTTATGTTCATTATGTAGCTACTTCATTTTCCCAAATTAAGACTGCCTTATTTCTTTTTCCAGTCTTCATGGGTAAGATTTTGGTTCACATGGTGGTGGTAGATTTGGCAGGCTATCCAATGGGTTGTTCTTTCATTTCTGCCTGTTCGAGTGTGTAACATATTTATTTTTGAATTGTGCCCTTGTGAACCTAGCAATAAATGTTGCAGCGTAAGAAAAAGATCTGATCATAATGTGAAATTCATATTTCCTTCTCTATGCAAGAAATCATCAAAATATATATATATATATATATGCTTATTTGCAAAAGATCGTTAATTCTTTGTAGTTCTTTAATTTAAATAACAAATGTTGAATGGTTGGTTTGATCACATGGGATTGCATTAAGGGTTACATTCAAATAGTGTTCACTAAACTTTCTTTTTTGACTTTCAGGAGATGTACCAAGAGTTAACGGGCAGTTGGCAGTTTCTCGTGCATTTGGTGACAAGAGTCTTAAATCACATCTGCGATCAGACCCTGACATACGAGACATGAACATAGATGACAGTGTAGATATCTTAATCCTTGCTAGCGATGGCCTTTGGAAGGTGAATCATTTCAGATTAACTTCACACTTTTGGTTGAGTACTTATTTACAATAAATAATCTGCGAGATCATGATTTTGTTATAAAAACGCCTCCTTTTCTGTCGGGGTGCAAATGATCCAGGTTGTGTCAAATCAAGAGGCTGTTGACATCGCACGCAAGGTTAAAGAGCCGCTGAAAGCAGCAAAGCAGTTAACAGCTGAGGCATTGAAAAGAGAAAGCAAAGATGACATATCTTGTGTTGTTGTTAGATTTAGGGGGTAAAGCCTTTTAAATACTATCAAATTGATCTCGGAACGATGCCTATATACCTATTATGTTTATGGGGAGTTGTTTACAGTGGTTGCTGATTTGCGGAGTGAAGGAAAGATAAATACATACGAGAGGGTTGCGGAAACGGAATAGTTTGTATTATGGCAGGAGGATGAACGGAAAAGGCTTTGCCACCCTTTTGTAAATTTATTTTGTTGATTAGGTTTTGGTGTTTGATATTGTTTGATTTCATTATGAAATTGAATTAGAAATCCTACGTTGGATGTGTTTTTATCTGCATAGAAGATCATGTATTTTGTCTTGATGAAGGAAATTGGTTTTGTTTAGATATATGAATTCAATAAGGGTGCTCTGTTATGCCACTATTTCTCTTTCTCTTCTGTATGTAGACCTGAATTTGATCCGGTAGAGTAGAGTATCTTCACTGCAATGTGTCACAAAAATTAAAAGTATTTTTTTACCAAGTGGTTATAATGTCTATTTTAAAGAAATTTGTATTTCAAATTTCTGAAAATAAATTTCTGATTTTCTTTATTAACCGTCCAATTACTATTATTATATGAATGTTCTATAAAATGATAAATATATTCTTGGAAACATTTATATTTAAGCATTATATTTTTACTTCTTACATATATTTAATTAATTATTTAATTATGTTAATAAAATATATTTTTTCTGAAAATATTTATGAATAACAAATTTATTTAATTTCAATAAATTAAATTTTGTATAAGATAGTAATATTTTCAATGATTTTTTATTTTAAAATAATAAGAAAACATAAAGAATGAAAGGTTGTTTTAATTTAATAAAAGGAAATTAAAGAAATTAATTAGTATAATTTTAAAAATATTGAAGGAATAGAAGTTTGAGAAAATTTTCAAATTTTGCTTTCAATTATAAAGAAATTATGTGAGTAAAATTATTATACTATAATGATATCAAACCATTAATCATAATAAATCACAAATCAATTGTATAAATTGGATTGGTTAAGTTTTATTATAAATTTTTCTTAAAACTATTTTCCTTCTTTGTTTTGTTTCTACGTTTTTGTTTACTAGTGTTTTTTAATGTGTTTTGCAAATATAATTTTTAGTTATTAATTATATACAAAATTAAATTTTTTAAATAGTACACAAAATTAAATATTGAAAAATATAAAAAATTATTACCACTTAATTATATTTATAATCCAAATAGTGTTATAATAATTTGAATTTGATTAATAAATAATTAAATTAATTATTGTTTATTATAATTTAATTAATTAATATTTTAAAATTATATTCTTTATTAGAGTATAATTTAAATATAATTAATTATTATAATAATTATATAATATTTCTTATTATAATATAATTTGAATTTAATTAATAATAATTAAAATATTTAATGATTTTAATTTATCTAATTAATAATTATAAGAGTATCTCTCACTATAACATAATTTAAATTTAATTAATTAATTATTATAAATAATTATGTATTAGAATATGTTTTCAAATTTAATTAATTATTACTATAAATAAATAAATGAATACAAATTGTATTGCATATTAGAATATAGTTGAAATTTAATGAATTAATATATGTAATTATAGTACGGTTTTGAGCGAAACCAAATAATCTATTCCTCACATTTGCACATATATCAGATATATTTTGCTCCGGATGCGAGTTCAAACGGCAACAGCAATTTTAAGATGCATCGTTGGTGATTTACAAGTTTCAGCAATAATCTGTTCATAGGTCACATATAGATTATGCAAAATGATTCTAATCATACAAATTATAAATATCAAAAAAGGATTGAGTAGATTAAGCTACATCAGAGGATCAATAAAAGAATTCTCAATTATCCTGATCTATACAAGCAAGAGTATCCATGTCTCGAATTGAAGAATATGAATTAAAGAATACTAGTAGTAGACGAGAGTTTCGAAACAGTTGAGGCCATCGAGCTCCGGTGCAAATCTCGGGGCCCCGGGCGGTTTTGTTCCCGGTGGCGGTGGCGATGAGGAGGTTTTCTGCTGTGGCTCTGGCAGTGGCTTCTTGAGCAAATCAGGAGCGGTTGAAGATGCAAGAGAAGGATTGAACTTGATGGAGTGGCCCAAGAATTCGGCGCAGAGAGCATCGAAGGAGCTGAAGATGGAATTCATTGTTATAAGTTTATAATTAGTGGTGGGTTTTGTTTTGTGGGTTATGGGGTTAATTTATACTACTAGTTAAGAGTTGCAGCAAGGAAGGAAGGAGAAAAGCATTGAGTTGCTTCGGCGTCAACCCAAATTGATTCAAAAGCGTGTAAGATAGTTTCCTTTTGTGGAACCCACGCGCCGCCATCAATTCAATTCAACAAGTTACTTCTTTCTTGGTAAGTCTTCTTTGGATTTTTTCTTTTTGAATAATTCTTTGGATTGTAAAGAAGCTAACGTAAATATATGTGTTTTAATATTGGTGAAAGAACTTTAAGTTATTTTTTTTTAATTAAACACAACTTTAGTTTTCCATATTTTACTTGGAGTAATACAATTACTGATATGTTTTTTGGTGGAGAGAAATCAAAATAGAATACAAGAATGAAATAATAGATAGAAAAGAGTAACGGAAAATATAAATGATTTAATATAAAATGACATCGTTTTGCGCGCGAGAGGCGGCTAGCACTTTAATACTCCACCATTAAATTGTGTTTTAAAAAAAACATATTATTCATTAATTTTTATTTTTTACACGATACCATACTATAAATTAAATTTTATCGTCATCCCCAAAGCAATGATGATGAGAGTAAAATTCTTAGAAACTCCTTTGTCAAAGTAATGACGATGATGAGAGATTCTTCAAGGAGAGATAAAAAATGAACCGGCACAGAAGGTGGCGAAGCCCTAAAGAAGTGGCCCAGGCCCATCAAAGAAGGCAAAAGCTTGATTAGGGTTTGGGGGCTACTATTCTTCTTCCCTTCCCCTATATAATAATGAACCAAGTTATGGATTCTCAGAAACAGCCAACTCATCTCCTCTGTATGCACTCGTTGTGAAGGTATATATGTACTTAGATTTTTTTTTTTTTGTTCTTCAGAAAACGGATAGATTGCCTCTCCTTTCGGCTACAAGGGCTGAGATCTAAGGATCGATTTCTTGCTGGCTATGTTCTTGGGGCATATATTTAATTTAGCCACTTTGTTTTGGGGGGATTTAGCTCAGATTTCGCATTTCTACTGCTTTTCTGATTCCCCTGCATTTGGCATATGTGTTAAATGTTTTTTTTCTTTAACTTTCGATAAATTGATGATGGACATATTCATCTGAATCTCAATTCTTTTATTTATTTATTCATTAATAGGGAAACTTAAAAGAACACCATACAATTGACCATCTTAATACTGCTTTTTATACGAGTTGTACTTTGAATTTTTACTCCATTAAGCTGCGTGAGTTAGGTTTGGATTGAAAGATCAATTAGGAAAATCTTATTTTCACCTAAAAAAATCAAAGAAATGAACAAACGATATATTAAGATTTTAAGTACTCTATAAATAAAGGATCTAATGTATCCAATGATTGATGAATCTCGAAGATGAATATGTTATGGACGCCATTGTAACAATGATAAATTGGAGGATTAGATTTTTCGTCCCTAACTGTTATAATGGTTTGAGAAATTAAAATGGGGAGTGATTCAGTCATTCTTAATAGAAGAACTGTATGATTTAGATACATCCTTCCTTGATAGGTATTAGTAATGTGTTTTTGACGAATTTGATTTTGAGGTAGAAACTTATTTATGAACATGGTGAATTTGTGGAAAAATTAAAATAAAAACTGATTTGCCTTCTTCTTAATGGATATTATGAACCTATAGTTTGAAAAAATGTACAGTTTCAGTGTCTTGTCCATGCTGTTTGTAGGGCTAAGCAATCGATTCCTCAATTTTAAATTGCCGTTATTAAATGCAATCGGTGATATTTTTGTACCAATTATTAAGCATACGAGTCTTCTTTTTTTTAAAAAAAAAAAAAGATCTAACTAAATCATTAGAAATATAAAAGAAAAAGATAAGGTAAACTCAAAATAAATCATGTTTAGGAATCAAATTAGGAGAGAATGTGATAAGTTTAAAAGTTGCTTATGATTATTGTTATTTTGGATCGTGTTGTTTAGTTTAGAAGTAGGAGAGATAACAGTATCATTAGAAGCACTGGAGATGTGATATTTGATCTTAAATGGTGGGAAAAGAAGAGCAGAATGTATTGATTTTGTTTCCGTTGCTTGTCATCAAATGTATGTAAGAACTGCAAATTGATTACAACTACGAAAACATAACATGTGATGTTGATTTCTACGGGGAAATCCATGATTAGAGCAATTAAGAAAGTTGTTTTGACGGTGACAATGATCATCAGGTACATTTATGTTTTAATCAGTAGATTAGAATATCTATGTTATGTTTTGGACTGATTTATAGTTTAGTTTACACTCTCTCGCTTATTTTAGTTGCTATATAAAATAATAATGGTTAGTAGTGTTATCATTCTTCTTTTTCTTAACCTGAATTTTGCATCTTCTTTGTATAATTGAATTTCAACCATTTTCATTCATAATGATTTCTTTTCAATTTGGGGCACTGTCCGGTGAAAATTTTAATCTGAGAGTATAATTATTTGTGCTGCTTGGTGCAGATAATCTTAATAGGTTTTGACATCAACATGAATTTCATCTGAATCTCAATTCTTTTATTTATTTATTCATTAATAGGGAAACATGTTGTACTGTAATTTCTTTGAATTTTACCCAATTAAAGTTGAGTAAATTGGTGTTGGATTGGAAGATCAATTAATAAAGCTTATTTTCACCGAAAAAATCAAAAGAAATAAATAAATAATATATTAATTGCTGTAAAAATGAAGGATATAATGTATCCAATGATTGATAAATCCCAGAGATGAATCCATATTATAAACAAATGACATTGGATATGCAATCATCATTAAAATCCATATTATAAACAAATTAGGAAAATACAACTTTTTATATAATGTGTGGTACACATTTCAACTTCTTCAAGAATGTAAATAATAAATTGATTTTTTGTTTTTGAAAGAACCTTATAAATTGATTTGTTACATAGATCAAGAGCACATATAAAACAATATATAATTAATTTGAATATTAAAACACTTTTTTTTTTTAAAATATGAAAAAAAAAATTATAATCAATAGGTTATTAAAATAGTTTAATAGTAATTTATAGCAAATCATTGTTTATAGTTACGAATGTGGAGCCTTGGCCTGGTGAAAGAATGGGATTTGGGTAGATGCTGCTGCTGCCTACAAATATTACACGTGTCCTTTCTCTGGTCTTCTAATTCTCTAGCTTCTGCAACTTTCTCCTCCCTCCTTTCCTTTCTTTTCCACTCAAACAATATCTGCTTTGCAAAATGTCAAGGTGTTTCACTTTCAGCATCACACAAGCTACTACCTGGTTCCATAAATCCACTTTCACCAAATCGGGCCTCCGATCCTCCATCACCGACCTCCGTGACGGAACCGTCATGCACTGCTGGGTTCCTGTCTCGCCGTCCGACTCTAAACCCAATCTCCTCCTCATCCATGGTTTAGGCGTCAACGCATTATGGCAATGGGGTGACGTCGTCCGCCACTTCACGCGTCACTTCAATGTTTATGTCCCGGACTTGGTGTTCTTCGGCGACTCCTTCACCACTCGGCCGGAGCGGACCGAGTCGTTCCAGGCACAGTGCGTGATGCGAGTCATGGAAGCCCACTCTGTACAGAAGTTTAGTTTGGTGGGTCTTAGTTATGGGGGTTTTGTTGGGTACAGTATAGCGGCCATGTATAAGGAGCGTGTAGAGAGAGTGGTGATTTGCTGCTCTGGAATTTGCATGGAAGAGAAGGATTTGAGGGAAGGGGTTTTTGAAATTTCGGATATGGAGGAAGCTGCCAGAATTTTGGTGCCATTGAAACCAGAGAAGCTTAGGGAGCTGGTGGGTTATACTTTTAGCAAACCTCCTCCTGTAGGATTCATCCCTGATTGTTTCCTCATTGATTACATAGATGTAAGTTGTACCGGTTTTTTTTCCCTGTTAGTATTATTAGTCCCGGAAAATGAGTTCTTAATTATTTGGTTTGCTGGACAGGCAATGTGCAGAGATTATGTGGAAGAGAAGAAAGAATTGATAAGAGCGATTCCTAAAAATAGAAAGCTTTCCGACATTTCCAAGATAGATCAGGTCTCAATTCAGGCATGTCATGTTCAAAATCTTTCTGGGTATTTTTGGATTGGGATAAATTCGCTTAACTAAATAATTTTCACCGTTTCTGCAGCCAACGCTGATAATCTGGGGAGAAAAGGATCGAATATTTCCATTGGAACTGGGTCACAGATTAAAAAGGTAATGCATTTTGTTTATTATGCTTTAGATATAGGATAGAACTGGTCTTAAAGTTTAATTAAATGGGGAAGTGTTGAATTATGGAATAGGCATATAGGGGAAAATGCCCATCTCGCAGTCATCAAGAACGCAGGGCACGCATTTAATGTTGAGAAGCCGAAGCACTATATCAAACTATTGAAATCATTCCTAGTTTATTTCCGACTTCCTCCAGAGACAAACCAGCTTCGATTTTCCACCTAACGACGCCATCCCAAGAACTTCCTGAATCCAGCAACGCTCCAGCGTATCGTATTCTCTCATTCGCGCATTTAACATGACGTTTGCCTCGTTTTTCAGCGCAATAATAATTATCTAATTGCGGCGGGTTATCAGTTACCTAACCTCTGCAGAAGTTAAGGTCTGAAATTGGGACTTATTCAAGCTTTCAAAACGATCAGAAGCGACCAACCTCCCAAAAAATTAATATTATTAGGCTCGTGGGAAAGCAAAATTATCTTGATTTTAAGAGTTTATATACGTGTTCGAGTTGTACTAATTTACCCCTAAAAAGCCTTTTTTTTTTTTAAGAGAACCCCCAAAAGTCTATTAATGGGCCCTAGATTGTACTAGAAGTAGGGGGCATATTGGACACTGCAATCAGGTCAAATTTGATGGAATTGTAAAATTAAAATCATATTTTCTGCACAAACACAAGGTCTAAAGGGAAGATAGCGTTCTATATTTCATCATATGTATACGTACCATTCACCGCCAAAGGCCAAAGGCCCCATCCGATGTTGGTAAGATAGCATACTCAAAGACAACATGTTCTGTCCTGACCTTAGCATATTTCGTAACATGTTTACCATACTAATCTAATCACAAGCATTTAGCTAAACCAAAAAACAAGGTAGACATAAGATTTGAGGACTCTTCATACCATTGGGAAAAAGAAGTGATTTCGATAGAAAGAGAAACTTGTTAAATTAATAACCAAGTCTTTTAAAAATTCAAACACCAGCTTGAATTGCATTGAAAGCTATTGATTTATAAAATGCACACGGCAAACATGCAATGCAAGTAGTAAGTTCAATTACATCCTAAAAGCAATGCAGCCATAACACTACGCGTGAAACATTTGTTCACAACAAATAGACACATGACAGTGGTTACTAAAATGGCCATGCTAGTTCATCTTTCCCCTCCAGTGAACCCAGCCAGAAAGAATCGCTCTCTTTTAATCCAACTAGATCTGCAAGATCGATTAAGGACAAATATAAGATACGTAATAAGAAGCAATGCCTCAAAAAACTAAGAAAATTTTCTACATGCCAAAGTTGTCATGTGATACCCAAAGCGCAAACCAGTTATCTGGCCTTGAAATCTTGCTTAAAAGCTTAAACTAAAGGGGCATGTTATCTATCGAACCATGAGTTAACTTTGCACCAAAAATTTCTTTCCGACAAAGTCCATTTTCATGATTTTGTATGCTATATAGAAAAATATGAATGTACATCAATGTTCACAAAGCTTAGTTCATATTTACCTCAGCTTGTGGTTCCTCAGCTTTAGATTGCTCACCTGCCATTGATATTTTGCACAAAAGCACATCAGTGACTACTATGAAAAGGATCAACCGTTCGGTGAATCTACATTCTTTCCATCAATGTATAAATGAGAGAAAAATGACCTCCGCACCCACATTCACACACACCAAAAACTAGGAAAAAGGAAAAGAGACTTCTCACTCACTCTTTTTTTTCATATTTCGGCCTTGCAAGGTGGGGAAAGGAGATTAAGGGGGAGGAAGAGCCTCTTAAAAAATTATATATATCGAAAAGCACATCTTCAAGTTTGATAGTGAGACGTGAGGGTGCTGATACCCAAGATTTAATATGCAATTGAAAAAAGGCTAGGAAAAGAGTACATGTTGCTGACACAGAAAAGAAAGTCAAAAACCTCAAACAAAAACATTTATAGTGAAATAATAGTTGAAAACTCATTCATGTTTTCACTCTCTGCTAGGCATTAGTATTGCTAATAAATGATCCACATGACTGAGATTTAGAATTACTTACCTCCCTCCTCTGGCAGGTCTGAGGTCCACAAGGTAAGATTATCTCTCAGAAGCTGCATGATAAGAGTGCTGTCCTTGTAGGATTCTTCATTTAGGCTATCAAGTTCTGCTATTGCTTCATCAAAAGCTTGTTTTGCTAAGTGACAGGCCCTGCACAACGCAGATGGAAGATAAATTACAAAAGATAAGGTACAGAATAGCTGGCTGCTGCAGCAAAAAATAGTATTGATAGTCACATGTTTAAGTGTCGGTGCAAGAGAACAAAAATAGAGATTGATAGGACAGAGAAAGAACGGCAACAACCTTTCAGGAGAGTTCAAAATCTCATAGTAGAAAACTGAAAAGTTCAAAGCCAGGCCAAGCCTGATTGGATGAGTAGGTGGTAGGTCTGAGGTCGCAGTAGAGGAGGCAGCCTGCAGGTACAAAGGATAGCAGCAGTGATCTTATTAATGATCCATTAGCTTCTTATTCATATGTTTAGCAATGGCAAAATAGATAGAACCAAAGTAATTTCAAAAATAAAAAAGAGGAGAATTGTAAACACCTCATAAGCTTTAAGGGACTGATCTGCAGCTTCTTTCCGGCCATCAGCAGCTTTAAACTCAGCCAAATAACGATAATAGTCTCCTTTCCTGTTCCAAAGAGAAATAAATGGAATATCATACATCACAGATGACTAACATAAAATAGAGAACTACAAAATAAACGATGCATATCCACATGCAAATGGTATACCATAATAGACGAACAATAATGCAAATAAAATTAGGAGAAAATTTTTCATGTCAGTGATTTCTGCATCCAAATGAATTTCAAAGTTGTAAACACACTGCTTAGTTATGCTTATTCTACATCAATGAATATGATATATGGATCCATTCCATAAGCTACTAAGCAACCTTATCCCCATGTTAAGAATCATGCCTTATCCTCTCAAAATAACACAAATGGCAAAAGTATTGGAAAACAAAAATCTTACATCTTATAGTAAAATACAGTTGATTCCCCAGTGGTGGAGGAAGGAAGAAGATGCTGATCAATTACAGATAATATATCATCGCAGATCTTTGCAAGCTCATCTTCAACTCGCTGGCGGTATTCCTTAATCCTCTTGACATTTTGCTCATTTCCCTTAGCCTCTTCCTTTTGTTCAATGGAAGATAATATCCGCCAAGATGCCCTTCTCGCCCCAATGACATTTTTGTAACCTACAGACACTAGATTCCTCTCCTCAACGGTCAATTCAACATCTAACTTAGCAACTTTCTTCATTGCTTCAACCATCTCTGCAAGAAGCCAGCATGAACAGGAAAACTATGAAGCTCAATGTCCACTGTTTTAACATACATTTGATTGAATAGGAAAACAAATAAGCTCCCAGAGGAAAAAAGCATTCCAATTCAACCAACTGAACAATAATGAGTAAGGCTGGAACATTAACATTCAAGCAACAAATGTTTAATGCATTAGATATTTTAATCAATACGCTAAAGTCATTGCAGTTAGTGGTTTTACAAGACATGATTCCTCCGCAAATTAGACTTTTAGTGATTTTACAGGACATGATTCCTCAGCAAATATAGCCTTATCAATAAGGATGCTAAAAAACTATAAAGCGCAATAAAACAATTCATCACAATAAATTTTAGTATAGCCAGCACACAAAAAAAAAAAAAAAAATCCAAAATAGCATGAATAATTAATTTGTAATCTTCTCGCGTGAAAACGTAGAAATGCAACAGCTGGATTCAATAAAAATTTAATTGAATTCTAGCAAATCATTTCTTGAGTTTGGTCATTGTTCTTATTCTTAGCCTAATTGTATATCATGAACCATGCAAAACAATAAACATTAAAAACAGCTATCTATAAAACACAGCCAAATCAAGCATCCACCAACAGTGGTTAATTAATAGCGATTACTTAAGTAAACAACAATTAATAGTTAACACGATATTTAGAAGTAAAGAAAAACGAAACCCACTAATTTGCACTACAAACACATAAATCCAAACCAAAAAGTGCCCAAAAATCAAGCAAACTTTACATCTACTCGGCTACAGTTCACGGGAAAGAAAATGAGAGATCACACATAAAAATGAAGGCATTAATCGAACAAAAAGAAATTGAGCATACCGTCATATCTCTCGGCTTGCTCGGCGAGTCTAGCCAAGTAAACCTGCTGCTCTCTCTCCTTCTCCATTATCTCTCTTGCTTGTTGCGTTGCGTCGTGCTGCGCCCGTGCTGTGTGTACGGGAGGGATTTATGTATGGAGGAGCGGTTATTGGTGGCTGTGCAAATGCTATGAGATATGCAGGTAGTAACGCGGAACCGTCGGATTGTGAATCAGTGAAAGACCAACGGCCGAGATTATGTTATAGAAAAAAGGGGTTTGATGTGGAAATATGAGACGCTTGTGTTACGGGTTTGGGTAAAAAGGGGCCGTTAGATGAAGGTGCATAAGGTGGGATTGACGTTGACTGCAAGGACCAAAGACCGACCGTCTCATTGTTTGGTGGTGGGGCTCGTTCATCACCATTAATCATAATCATGTCGTAGTGGCCATATTTTGATTTTGATTTTTCTTTTTATAAAAAGTTCAATTAAATTTTTTTAAATCATTACATGTTTGGTGCTACCAACCAAGTTTGGATCTTGTGCGATGCCAGTACACGATAAAATATCAACGCAACAATCTTTTTGTTTTGACATCATCGATTTATTTATGTTTTGGGTAACTAACACTAACGGAGACTAAGCAAGTTAGCATAACGTTGAATAATAAATTTATAAGATATTGCTTTTTTTTAAGGTATTATTAGCCCATCGGAATTCCATGGGGCTAAAAGGTCTTATTATTTTATTTTATTTTTTAAAAAAGATGAAAAATTGACAAACTTTGCTGAAAAACTAGATAGTAACTGAATTCCAATCGAACATTGGAATATCTTATAGGAAAATTGTGCTAAATAGTTTTTATATGGATGCTAAATAGAATAAATTAAGCAACACAATTGTTTTATTAACTGCCAATCGATTCTTAATATAAAAAAAATAAAAATACTTTGAGTCAAAAATTGAACACCCTTGTGTCTTTGGTAAAAACAAAAAGCTTACTATTTAATTTAATAATTAGAATATTTACATTCAAGAATTTTTAAAGAAATTAATTTAAAAGAAAAAGAAAAATAAAAAAAAATACTCAAATTATAGTTCATTAAATCGTACGGGAAAAGTTAAACCACCCGTAAACCATCATTGTATCTAATCATATTTGGACTTAATTCTCACTAATAAATTCATGAATTGTGAATCATCCATTTATAAGTTTATATATGAATAGTCTATAAACTCATTTACAATTCTAGCATGGTTATAGTTCACAATTCAAAATGTTTTACATTTCAAGGAAAATATTAAATCTTAGAGTGATGGAGTAAGCATAAAGATATTTTTCCAGTTATAGCAAAAATAGTTAAAAAAGAGTTGGCGACGCCGGACTCAACTGTCGCGGTGGAGCAAGCATATAGTGTCGGTGGCTTACTGCTTTCTAAGAAAAGAATAAAATTGAGAGCGGACAATCTCGAAACTCAAGTGTGCGTCAACGATTGGGCGGCCGCTGATGCACATAAACAAGATTGTTGGACTTCTTCCTCGGGTGAAAGTTCTGAAATGACAAAAAACTCTTTCATCGCTGAAAATAAGGTAAGAAATAGAATTACATGAGCTTTTATTTTTCTTTCCACTAAAGAAAATACATAATCAAAATAATTTTTTCTAAAAAATAAAAAAATTATTTACAAGCCCAATTTTTTTTTTTCATGTATTTTACAATTAATTGTTCAACTTAATTGTAATAAATTAAATGTCATATAAATTTAATCAAGAAATAAAAATATTACTTTTTGAACTTATTAATTTTATTATCTAATTATGTTATTTTTTACTTAAAGTTATTTTTTTTTTAAATTTCATATTTATTAAATTTATTTTTCAACATTCAATAATTCTTATTTTTTTTTTTCAAATTTCAATATATATTTTAACTCCTTCAATTTAAACATTCCTTTAAAAATTCAAATCAACAATTTACAATTCAAACTCTAATTTACAATTCAAATTCTAAATCAAATATTCAACTTTACAATTTTTTTGCAATTTATTTCCTACTTTAATTTTTTTAATTAAAAAAAAATTCGAACCTAACTGCAGTTAACCAATCTACCTTTAAACCGCCGGTTAACCGCGAACCACTAGTTAATCAGTAGTTTACCAACCCGGCGGTTTAACGGACCGATTACGATTCAATTCGCTTCCAATGGCAGGCCACAGCCCGGAACCAACCTGACCCTTGGCCAACTCTGCCTAGGGGTACTATTCAGTTACATTTCATGGCAGATCAATTTTTTTGAAGAGACCACTGTCCAAGACTGTTTGAACCCGACGGTTCAAACTGGGGCGCATTTCACCTCTGCCTCGAGCACCGTTGTTTTAGCGCAGTAATTTCTCATTTCTCGGTGGAGCAGTGAACTTCACCTATAGACCGCGACTTCCGTCTCAGTTCCCGCCACTGGCCACCTCCATTTCTACAACCTCAGATTATCAATTTTTCTTTTCCCTCGCTTTCAAACATTATTCTGCGAACCAAACTGGAATTAGGGTTTTTGATGCTATTGTTTGTATCCTCCATCTCCCAAGTAATCCAAAGCTCGCCACCAATTTAACTAATTTCCCTGTCTTAAAACAATCAGGTAAAAAGTTGAATATCCAACCTAAGTTTTTTTTTGAATTTTCGATCACCTCTCACAAAATCGATTGTGTGGGTTACGCAGAATGGAGAATTCCAGTCACGATTTCTCTCAATTGAACATTTCAGTGGAGGAAAAGGACAAGCTTGTGGCGGAAGTGATACGCTACGTGCTCTTCAAAACGCACCAGAACTCGGGATGTCCGATCAAGAGGGATGAACTTACTCAGATAGTCACTAGAAATTACCATCAGCGTTTTCTTCCTTCGTTTGTCATTAACGAGGCCGTAGCCAAGCTTTCCACCATATTTGGCTTCGAGTTGAGGGAACTTCAAAGATCTCGTCCTTCCTCCGCGAATCAGCAAAGTAAAAAAACGATATTGCTATTCGTTGAATTTCGTGATGAACTATCTGCTAGCATTATATTAAAAACTTATATCAGAGTTTATGTGTCTTCAACTATCTTGTGCATGTAGTTCGATATTGAATGTAGGGTCTATTTAAATAAAACTTTGAAGGAAATTTAAAACTGATGTCTCAGTTTGTTCCCAACACAAAGTGCTGGCCCAATTAATCACTTACATGTAGTTGTCACACAACACAAGGATTCATGTGAGTAAATTAGCAAATGAATAATGGTCTCAGATAGATATCTGAGGTGTTTGCATGTGTGGCTTAAGTTTCTTCACTGCAATGATCAAACTACATTGACTTAAAACAAATCCGCAACAAAAGTTTGAAATTTTCTGCATTTAGGTTATCTTTGGTTGCTGTTGCTCCTCTGCTATTGATTGCTGCATTTTCTTTTGACGGAATTCCTTTGCTCTTATGCTTTGCTTAAATAAATCAACTGCTTCCTATTTATCTCCATTTAATATCCAAACCGTCGGGCTTTCAACATCATATAATAACCTTCCATCTAATGGGTATAACCACTGCTAGAATTACCTATCTAGCATACACATTTATTTTTATAATCATTGCAATAAATAGTAAGGATAGATTTCCAAAGCAGAAGTCAATTTATATGGGATGAAACAGCTGAGTTATAATTTTCCCTCATCATGTGTAATTGTTTATTAATGGCCAGTGTTCAATTTGTTGGTTGAGATTTTGGTCCTAATCATCATTCTTATGAGGCATAATTTGCAGGTTCTGCTGCTGATGCTAAATCATATGTTCTCATCAGTCAACTGCCTACTGACATGTATAGGAAATATATTTATGATGAAACGACAGCACATCTATCTGGATTTACATTTGTGGTCATTAGTATTGTCCATCTTGCTGGAGGCAAAATCCCAGAGGGTCTGTTTCTAATTCGGTCATATTTAGCAATTTGTTGTACAGTAGAGGGTTGCAGACCACAAGTTCTGCTACTCCATAACCTTTTGTTATTCTGGTAATGCGATTCACTCCTATTGTGCAGAAACTCTTTGGCATCACTTGAGGAAGATGGGTTTACATGAAACTGATGAACACCATTCTGTTCTTGGAAACATCAAACAAGCATTGGAGACACTTGTTCAGCAAAGGTTAGTATATGGGTTTGTTATATGTCAATTTTATTGAAATAGTGTATATATGCAGATTCTGCTTTGTGTTAATAATCCCTGACCTTATGCAGATATTTGCAGAAAGACAAAGCTAGCAGTCCTGAAGGTAATATTTTATATTATGAGCTTGCTGAGAGAGCTTTGGATGGCCCAGTGAATGAGAGAATTAAAGAATACATATCACAGGTATTAGTTTAGATATGATCTTGACAACTTAGTTGCTCAATTTTCTTTATAATCCAAGAACAGGATACGTCTGCTTGCAATTAATGCATATTAATGGTAAAACCATTCACCTATACAGTTTATACCTTATTTACAGCATTGAGATAGTTCTTGATAATTATGGTATGACTGCACTTTGAGAATTTGAATTGGTGTTGGCAGATTGTGAACAAGGAAGTTGCCACTGTGGAACTTGACTAATGCACAGAGGAAATTTGCAGTCCCATCTTGTAATCAAACTGGTATCTTGCACGTAAGCTGTTTTTGCAATTTGAGTAACAGATCAACTTTTGTTCTTATTTAGGAAGCTGGGAAATTTTGCACAAGGAGCACAAGTAATTTCCAAAGTTCATTCTGTTTCCTTTTGTTTTGTGCAACTTGATTGCATTGGTCTAGAGTTATCATGGTTGCATGATTTCCTTCAAGTAATTATCTAGCTGCTACATGGTAGTTGAATTCATTTCATTTGCAAATGAATTTTGCAACAAAAGTTCTAATGTAGATTGGATTTTTATGTTTGGATCAACTACAGGATTTATTATCAATGTATTACTTAGAATTTATTTTTGCTATATTCGAATTTACTGTATATCAAATGCAAAAAGAATATGATTTTAGAATGAATGGCATAAGATTTTATAAAATCATTTATGCCAAACATGCTTTCAAATTATTTCTGCAGGATCTTGTTCAAATTTTGGTGTGGCATGAGTAGACAACAAAGGTCCCTTGAGTTCTAATTTAATTTCTAAACTTGACATTCTACCAATTCGATAAAAAAGTGAAGCTAATGCATGATTTCAATTAAAACATACATGGTGAAAAGTATAGATTAAGGATTAAAATTAAATGCACCTTGTCCCTCCCTGTATACGAGCACGGGGAACTTTGCTCCGACAACCAGAACTTGGAAATAAATTATTACGTAAGTTTTTTGAAGAAAGAAGTTGGATTTTATTAACTATCCAAACTCAAAATTGGCAATACGAAAGAAGGAAAGTCATCACTGCAATCTCACTTGTTCGAGAAGTTGAAACTAAGCCATGAGCACCTCATTTACGGAACGTATAAAATGAACGAATGCTACAAATCGGATATCTAAAAGCTGTAGCATCTGCATATAGCAAATCCAAAATTGCTTGAATGACTTGAAGACTATCACTCTCAATAATCACCCTTTGTCAGTCTTTGAACTGTAACCAGCTTAGGGCCTCCTTAACCGCCACAGCTTTCGCTTCTTTTGGCCCTAAAACACCATTAAACTGAACAATTTTACGACCCAAAACTAAACCAGAAAAGTCTCAGGCAACCAACCCAAAACCAGTATGAGAAAGTCAGCAGCATCCACATTGACTTTTAGCCATCCATAATCCGGTTTCTATCAACCAATAGCACCAGCAGATTGACGGGCAACACCAGACAAACTCTGAGCCTTCAACCAGTCTTGATGAAACCACAAGGTTCGAACCCAAACCGACAGATTGAGGAGCCACTGATTTTTGCTGCCACCAGGGATGAATTCCACCTTAAATCAGAAATTAAATCTTTTAAATATGTTCAGATTGTGATAGAAAATATTACATTTATACTTATTGCACTACTTCTAAGAGAAACAAAGTGGCCTGAAAAGATTATGACACTTCTTTACCTATTTGTGGACAGCGAGAGCAACATTATTTGCGGACAGAGCAGTAACACTTATTATTACAAGGATGTAACTTACATAAAGTGCCAATCAGTGAGTAACAGCATACATTCATGCTGGAATTGCAGGATCACTGAGATTTATCTCTTTCTTCCTTCTCTATCTTGCCTTTGGGTTACTGATCCTAAAAGTTACAAAGTCCATACAAAATAGCAGAATACTGGGGCGGGGATGGGGGGGAGAAGCACAGCAGCTTGAATAGAAGGAAAAACAAATTGGAAGTTGATCAACTTTATATAACATATACACAAATTGGATTTCAATTATTGCTCGTAATTGGCAAAATAAATGGTATACTAAAACTGTTAAATCATATGGACAAATGAAAATTGAGAAATGGGTACTACAATGTCAACATATTTCAGAGTCACATATATTAGACCTCGGAATTAAATTGTAACCGGGGAAGGCTACACCACTGACAATTCTACACTCGGGACACCCTTTTACTGTCGCCCGATAGCATATGCCGCCAAACCCTTCGCAGGAATCATGAGATCTATTGTTGACATTCCATACAAGTTAATGACGTTCACTCCTGCTGTGTGCACCCCTGCTGGTGCTTGCATCCCCAATTGACACTGTCGCAAGGGACTTGGAAGCCCATGCCCTTGCACTCATTGCTCCTTGTAAATTACTTTTCCTGCAAGGCACCTTCAGAGAATTAAATACCTGTATTATTTGGTTCAGATAGGCCCTTGGACGCTCCAACAAGCTCCCCAACCTCCAGTTCTGAATGCGACTTCCCCAAGCAAATTTAGCAAATACAAGTAGCGTAGGAAAGAAGAAATAAACCAATCTTAAAATCACAAATGCTGTTGCTAGAGCCAAATATGTTTCCTGCCGAAACAAATTCTCTGGAGATCTTGCCCATGAGAACGGGCAACTTTCACTTTCCTGCTCATTGCTATCATGCTTTTCATGGTGCACAATTTTGTCCAGGGATCCTTTATGCAGTGATGTAGTCTCAATACCTACATCCAAGAAGCAAAGCAGTAGCTCAGTATATGATGAATGAGAAATTTTCTTCAATGCAAACCAGTCAGGGAACATCATCTCTCACAAGTAAAACATTTATTGCCAACGGGTTATAATACATTTACATGCAATACATAACGATAAACAACATGGTTAACATTTATGATATCCTAGTAATATAATCTTAAATCAGAGAACAAAACATAGACTTTCTTCTAGAAGAGCTGAAGGATAAGAAGTCATATGCAATATTCAATGAACAATAAACAATCACAAGACAGCTATAAGGTCAGACTGCACTGGCACCAAAACTTGTAAAGAAAGGAAGAAAGAAGGAAGAAAAGGCACTCATTACAGAAGACTAGAAGAATAATCTCACCTGTAACATCAGTATAAAAAGCAACTAGAGAACCTAAAGTCCGGGAACCATGATACCGGTCACGCATAGTTGAATTCAAAAGCAATAGAGTAGGAAATCCATGAACTCCATATTTTGAGAGAATGCTGCAAATAGTAATTAATTTTATATTTAGCAGTCAAGAAAAAGATAATATAGAACTGTACACTCAGAGACAGCCTTCTAAATACAAACCTTGGCCTGATAGATGATTCCTCAATTGCAAAATGTGGGATAGAAGGATACAATGAAGAAAGGAGAGAGAAGCTTGGCTTGAAATTCCGAGAGAAAGGGCACCATGCTGCATAAAATAGCACCGCTACATATTTGCAACGATTCTTGTGAACCATATTCATCGCCTTCAGTAACGAGACCTCATCACCCTTCACAGTAACAATCATAAATTTCATCAAAATTCTAAAACCAAATACAATGAGAAACCAAAATCAACTTTGCACGATCAGGCTAATTTTATCAGCACTCCGACCGGACAATAAACAAATAAAAAATCCTCTGCCATCCAGTAAGGTCCTACAATCACCTTAATAACTCACTATTTTCAATATATATTACAAAAAGAACCGTTCATTCTTCCTTAAACCATTGCTAATACATTAAATTAAGCATCTGCATTAGTTGGCTATGGAGAGGGTAGATTTGACCATCCTTCACTAACTTTCTGAGGGAAGGCAGTTCCTGATTCTTGAACCAATGACCTCCAGCTCCAGGTTAGTAACTTCAACCCCAATACTCTAACTAAATGTCTATAGATAGAAATTTTAGTCAAGGGCTTGAAAGGCATTAAAATTAAACCAGTTTTGAGGGAGTCGGAAAAGTATTATTTACGGATTTCCTCCAGCTTTGAAAATACAATTTTCATTTTTCTCCAAGTCAAAAGATTGCTTACTGAAATATGCCTACTAGGATTACAAGGTATGTTGCTCAACATCAATTAACAAGGTCAAGCGTTCATATTAAAGAAAATAAGAAACACATAATCCAATAATACAAAAACAGAGGAAGAGGCAAACAAAATTCAATCATGAAATGTATAATACCCATAAAAGAAAATGTTTTAAAATCGGCCATACCTCGGTTACCCCAACGAAAGCAGGATAATCAGGAGTGTCATACGCGATGCAAGTTCGATCTAGAAACCCAAGCATGGAATTCACGACGGACTCCCTAGGACACGTTAAAACCTTACTAGGGTCGACGGCGGCGGCGGAAGATAGCGGCTTCCCCAAAATCATAAAAAACACAAAGAGAATCACGATCCGCCTTTTCCAAACCCTAGCTTCCATAATTGAAAACCCCCAAAGAAAGAACAAATATAAATAACTACAGCTGAGAACGACCTAAAAAAACTAAAAATCAGAGAGAAGAAAAAAAGAATCGCAAAAGTGAAGGGGAAGGCGAGCGAAACCGGCGCATTATGGCGTCGGAGTACAGTTTGAGTAAAAAAGGAAGCGACAGTAAATATTATATGACTGGAAACAAGAATGAATACGAATACGATATGATTCTTAAAACAAGTTGGAGTCGGTTGATTCTTAAAAAATAAATAAAGGTCTGGTCTGGTTTTGAGAGGAGAGGAGGATGAGGAAGGAGATGAGACGGAAGGTGAAAAGATAACAATAATGGGGCCCAAAACGGTCGTGCTTTGGACAGGTTCTTTACGCAGTCCTTGTGTGTACAACTAGAACCTTATTTAATAATGTTAGGCTCAAATCAAAGTATAGGTTTGTGAGAGAAAAAATCAGTTTATATAATACATTTTCGGTTAAACCTTCATTTTTTAGGTTGATTTATCATTCTTTTCTCAGTAGAATGCAGTTGCTACTGGAAAACCCAATACAAATAGAAAACATCAAAATTGATTTGGTTCAAATTTTAGAATTTTTATTTTTATTTACTTAAAACGTGTTTAGTAAAAGATTAACAATAGTTAAATGTTACTCCTATAAGCCTTACATTATCCCATACAAAATTAACAAACACAATTCCTACTCATACTGAACAATAAAAAAGTATTGAACGAAAAATAAATTTACTTTCTCACAAAATTAATAAGAAAATCCTTAACTATTTCATGTAAGGTAACAAAGAAAAAAAGGATTGGACTCAATTATTCAAGGCGTAATTAATTTAATAATTAAGTCAAATAAACACAAAGATAGTGTAAAATTTATACTTTGGATTTACAAGTGTAAAATTTAAGGTTAAATTTTATATGCAGCTTGAAGTCTAACATAACGGTACTTATATATCTGTACTTTCAAAAGACTTTGCATCAAAATTTTGGTACAAATTATTTTGAAAGTCGAAATATTTTTGTGTAAGAATTAAAAATTTAGTTACACATTAGATCTTTAAAATTTAAATTCCACACATAAAATTTAGCTTAAAAGTTAGTGTTTCAGCTGTATGTTGATTGATTGGAAGGGGAGCTTTTCTACTTTCTTTAACTGCTATTTATAGTTGAGTCTCTACTGAGATAACTACATATCTAGCTCAGTAATTGACCATCACTTAGTAATCCATCTCATAATTAGCTCAGTTACTGATCACCACTCAGCTCAATAACAGACCAATACTTGGTAATTGACCACCACTCAGAAGCAGTTATTCCACATGTGCGTGACTTGACATAAAGAACATTCTGTATCTCAAACCTCTACAGCAATTGCTTTACGAAGCCAATACAAGACGCAACTTGAATTTCAAAACATGGGTGAAGAAACAATCATATGATATACTTCATAAATTACAAGTTTTGATTTCCTTTAACCCCAAAATTATTTTTCCCTTTGTCAAAACATCCCCATCTTGTTCTTTATAAATTACACAAGTAAACAAAGAGATTTGATTTTTTTCCTGCGCTAAAATTAATTGTAAGAAAATTTTGATTATTAATTTTAACTCCACGCTCTTCAAATTTAATTCTAATGCCCCAAAAGTTTTAAATTATCGACAAGTGAAAAAATGTGTACCATTTTTAAATTATCGACAAGTGAACCAATCGGTGAATCGAAGTTTGGACCAGCCAAGTCGCTGATTCAAAACTGTCAGATGAACCATTTTTGAAATGTGAACTGCTGGTTCGCGAGTGAAACCTTCTGAGGCCAATTCAGTTCAGGATAAGGGTTCAAGGTTCAGCTGAACGAAGAACCACTACGAATCGTAAGAGATGAGAGAACTGGACTCATGACGCCACAACAGCAGGAGTTTTCCAGACGATGACAATAAATAACAACATTAATTAACAGAGTTACAAATATGAAATATATAATGAAGCTGACCATAAAACAAACTTCTTAACAGTGCCTACTACAAGGCTCATTTTGGCCAATTCAGCCCTATTAATTAGTTATCCAATTGGACTTTCTGATTCTCACTTGTGATGGTAAAAAATAGGACCTTCACAAGCTCAAAGGAATAGAGAAACAAAGAAAGAATTAGTTGCTCTAAACTGATAAAAGAATAATAACCTCTGTTAAAGACCTTCAAAATCAGCCTTGCCACGCTGCTTCAACTGTATCCTTGGACATTTTTATATCTGTATAAAACATAAGCCAAATTCATTTTAGGAGCAGCAAAGGAAGCAAAATGTAGCACCCATCCCCATTATCTTTAGTAGATTTCATGGATATAGATCCATATAGGGTTGGAAAAATACAGAAAAGTTAATTTCATGATGCCAACCCCTTTTAATTTTCCTACATTTGGTTATTCTATTTAGTGAAATGATTTCAGTATGTAATCACAAAACAGAAAGCACTTTTCGAGAGGGAACAAAGGGGAATATAAGAGCATTTCCAATGCTAGTGTGGGTTGCTCTAATCTTATTGCCACATAAGAAAAATAGAAGACTTTTTCTAAAAAAGCTCTCCAATGCCAATGTCCATTTAGAATGTTAAGCTTATATGGACTTGACACTGTCTAGCTCACCTATTTCTAGAGGATTTCTAGACAATGTCTACAATTAATGGAGGATTGTGATTGGTTCTACATCAAATTATAATTATAAAAAATATCACAAAAACAAAATGAAAAGTGTTGGATTGGAGATAAAATTTTAAATAGGATGTCCACATCACCCTTCACACCTTCTATTATATAGGACACATAATAGAGGGTGTTGCATTTGGAGATGCTCTCTAATTGTGGAAAAACACACCAGGAGAAGTTCAATAGTTTTGTCTTTGATTGCATCTCCACAACAAATTCTACCATGACGAATCCCAAGGATAAGCAAGTACCATGAGATTGTCTCATCATAAAAATTCCAGGATCATATTTAGACCTAAAATTGTATTACTAATGTTGCACCAACAGCTTAAGAAGAACTGAACAGCAGTAGGCAGACAATATGAGAACTACCTTGACAAATTGGCTTTTCCACTTGGTTAAAACAGATCTCACTAGGGGATGCACTGCATCACATTAGCATCGAAACAGGCATTACAAAATGCTATGATGTAATACTGACAATAATTCAAATTCCAGAATCAGATTCATGGGTCTTTTAATTTAGTCCTGTGAAAATAAATGCCCACCCACTACTGCAGTTCAGCTTTCAAATCATAAACACAGAAAGACCACATGAGAAACGTAGGAGCAAATTTTTCCAATTTGTTTAGATGTAGAATTTACCTCATGTGGAAATTTGTCCTTAATCTGATTTAGGCACATGACCAACATTTTCTCAAGGTACTCAGATTGTGAAGGAAAACCCAATCTACAGCAAATTAAATCCTCCAGAGAACTTGGCCTTGCATGTAGAACATGTCAAACCCATCGAGCCTAGTTGTGCTTCAGATTCAATGGCCTCATAATGGAACTCGTTTCTGCACCAGACACACAAAGCAGGAACATGGTGCCTGCTTGTTGTCTTTGGCAAAAAAGGCAAAGCTGGCTTCTCAAGCCAAACAGATGAATCGAGTCCTTGACTGATCCCAGCATCATACGACAAGTTCTTGGGTCCATTGGAATGAGCGGTAATAAAATTATATTCCATATTTTCCACACCACTTGATCTCATTCCATCAAAACCTGATATGCCACTTAACTTCTCTCTAAAAAGTTCACTTTCACCCTGTCCATCAAGGGAATTGAACATCATAATCTCAGTCAAGCTTATCAATCGTGACTGTTTAGACAAAAATTCTGAATCTAATCGAGCTTTTCAAGCATTAATCCATTTTTTCCAATGAAGACTTTACCTCCAAATAAACATTAATAAAACTACCCTTGAAAAATATGCAATGCAAATACTAACTGCAAGCCTGGTGAGAAATTTTGCTATAGAATAAGTTAGTAAATAGTTCAATATGTAGATTTTGCACAAACAAACATTAATACACTATATGATTTGTATATGTATATGTATGCATGTGTGCTTGTTAGCTTGCATGTATATTTACACAGAGACACACACACACCCACACACACACACACACACACACAGAGAGAGAGAGAGAGAGAGAGAGAGAGGAAATTATACGGGCCATAAAGGCCTGATTCTCTAGGTTAAACAAAATAAAATTACACTACATAATTGAGACTAAAGCTCTGCGTTAGATCATATAAATCCCTAGATTATATAAATCACATATTTAAAACATATTTAGGCTTTAGACTTTGACATCTGTCTAGTAGATCATGCACAAAATAACCTCTAAGGTCTATGTTTGCAAGCACACTTGATCTATGATAAAAATAAAATTTTAAGAACTGAGCACTCTTAGATATAATCTAGAAAATGCAATGTGCAGTTTCAGTTGTTTAGAGTAATTTTTTGTTATTTTCAATGATATATATAGTCAACACAACCCAGTACAAAGCGAAAATTATTCAAAACATGTGGTATGACTTGAAGTTGAATTCCCGACAGTGATTGCACAACCTAAGCAAGACATGATATTTAATAGGAATCTAACCTTGACACACATTCTTCAAAAAAAAAAAAAAAAAAAAACCTCGAGACAAATGAAGATCCAACTTAAATTATCTATTCTACAATAAATTGTTTCATGATAATTAAGATTAGAATTGAAAGCATTCAAATATGAACATGAATTGACACTGCTGAGAAAAATATGTCTTACTATCTGAAGTAACACCTTATAACATTTGCAAATAATTTTACTGAAGAATCGTTAAATTTAATGGATCAAGTGTAACCTTAAAAAAGCAACTTTCATACCTTATCTAACATTACATTGTATGCAGGAAAATAGCTTGATGAATGCACTAGTTGAGATGAAGTATCAGCAAAACCTCTGAGTGGATCATTTTCTTCATCAGTCCTCCATACAAACCCAGATAAGGCATTTTCAGTTTGGGAATAGGTGCTGAAACCCATCGATGTTTCATTTTTCCCAGGATTTAAATCATCCAATATTGGCTCTTCCTGCACTTTGCTGGTCAAAGCCGTGTTTGAATTACTGTCAACACTCCAGACCTGCTCACCCTTAGAAAGGCAAAGTGAACTCTCAGCAGAAGGCAATGTTTCATTTTTCCTACGATTTAAGTCATCCAATATATGCTCTTCTTGGACTTTTCCTGTCAAAGCACCGCCTAAATTATTGTCAATGCCCCAGATCTGATCACCCTTAAAGAGACAAAGTGAACTCTCCACAGAAGACCTTTTTTGCTGATTCAGAGTGCTGGTGCAAAGACCAGTTTCCACTACAAAATTTTGTTGATTTCCAGAAATAAAAAGTGAACAATCCTTGGAACAATTTTCTTCCATGGTGCTTCTTAAAACATCTATACGCTGTCCTGTGTGACTATGTTCAAAAGCTATATTTGGATCAACATTGCATGAGCTTTTGAATTCAGTGTGATTCTGCTGATCAGTTATGATAGATGGGACCTTATTTGTGCTGTCCTCACTATTATGATCTTGCCTATCACAAGATTGTTCATGCAAACTACTTTCAGGAATTCTATCCTGCATCAGGATTTCTGATGCGCCATTCTGAACTAAATCAACTTTTGAAGCATATGCTGGTTCATTAGTAGATCCAATAGTTGAAACATTTTTGCAACTTCTTTCTCCCTCAAAATCAGTTGGACATCCTTCAACAACTGCAACATCTTGACCACATTTGCTCTTATTAGAGAGCAGGGCCTCATTTTGGTTGAGCACCTCCATTGTGCCATTAGGAACCTTCACAGTTTCAGGACTCAAAGATTGCTCATAAACAAAAAGGTTGAGCTTGTTAACTTCAGATTCATCTTCAATACAGTGTTTTCTTTTAGTGCATGTGGAAGTGCAGTGCATATTATTTTCAGAAGAGGTTATTTGGTCTTTCCTTGACAGAATAACTGAGTGGCTACAACTACTCCCTAGCTCACTGATGACCGTAGGATCGGCTGGTGCTAGCATTTTATTGCTTTCAAGATGAATTGTTTGATCACTATTCTTAGATTTAACAGATTCATCAAATTCGGAATAGTCAACAGTGTCACTTGAAACTTGGCTCACATTAGTGTTGCAAACATGCATTTTCTCATCTACGGATGAAAATATACCCCCTTTAGAAACTCGATCATTTGTCTTCTCTACTACAGTGGACTCTGAAAGCCCGTATACATCATAAATAGGAACATATCCTTGGCCATTGCCAGATGGAACAACCAAAGTGCCTTCAGAACTTAGATCCTTTATGTTGGTTGCAGCATTTTCTTTTGGCAAACAATTGTTGTCAAAACCTGATATAAGCTTTTCTTTCGCAAGGATAACCCTATCATCAATTTCCGTTCCATTTATTGTGGTAGAAACAGATATATCTTTCATTGTTTCACCATCCACTTCTTTTTCCTCAGAATTCAGGGCAAGAGAACAACTGCCAGAACCTCTCTTTTGTCTAAGATCCTCCTCCAAATTTAATCGAACCTGATCCTCACTGTCAACTCCATATTTTTCATCACCAACAATAGCAAGAAGTGAATGGTTCTGAGAACCTTCTTTCTGAGTATCAAAATTATTGATCATGAGGATAGGGCACTTGGAAACATTAGTTTCACCAGAAGATAAAGAAACAGAATCATTTTTATTATTTAACAAGACTGATTCTATACCCAAAAATGCATTAATTTGAACAGCATTAACATCAGTAACTTCACTCATCTTTTCTTCTTTATCATTTGCCATTTTGCAAAATGTATCTTGCTTGCTACCGCATGAAATAACAGTATTTACTTTTTCTGTGTCATCCATAATGGTAGAACTTATCACATCTTTTGGTTTGATGTCAGAATTTATTGCAATGGAATCCATGTTTGTCCCTATTGATTCTTGAATAACATCATGATGAGTTCCAACTGATTCAGATATTGTGATCCTTTGAGCAGTGACAGACCCAACCGAGGTTCCAATTCTCTTAAAATAGTCTTTTATGTGGTTCCCAAGGTGACCATTGTAACGATGCCTTTCATCAAACGATTTAAGACAGAATTGACATTCATACCTTCCATTTTTTATTATCACCTCTTCATTTGAGGGTGTTGCATGCCTAAGCCTCTTTGGTGCCCTCTGATGAGATGATAGCAAGTGTTGTAACAAATCATCTGGCTCATCAAAAGCCATAGTACATTTATGGCATTTATATTTCCCCACTGATTGGACCTCTCCATGGTTCCCTATATTCAAAGAGGAAGATTGATTCCCACCCTCAACGGGTCTAGAAGTAACAGGCAAAGCCAAACAGCAGGCAACATCATCCCCAGCCTGGTCAACTTCGAGGTTAACCCCTGCAGCCTGAAGCATAGTTTGTGAATACAAATTCAAAGGAAATTAAAATGCATAAACCAAGGACATGGAGAAAAAGAAAGAAAAGACTTACATTCCCAGAAGATATTTTTTTAATCAACTGACAATTCCCATCAACATGACTACTATTCAACTTGTTTGCATCTTGATTCCCATATGGTGGAAGTAGATACGATGAAACTTCCTTGCAGGATATAAACTGCTGGCCATTTGGGCTGGAGACTCTCATATTAGCAACAATACTAATACACAACAAAGGAAATTAAAGCTGAAATTTGACCATACAAAGTTACAGAAGGGTATGTGACCACCAATAATTAAAATAACATCAGGGGAATAAAACAGCAGCAGCAATACAAGGTCCATTAGGACTTGAAAACAGATGCTATAAACGCCATACCATGTCTATCCAGCAAATGAGCAACGAATCTTATATTTAAGAAGTAACAATTTTCCCGATTTTACAACACAAGCAAGCCAAATGCAGTTAACATCGATATACTTATCAAAAGTCTTGAGCAAATCTTTGTTCACTTCACATGGTCACATGTAGAGCTGTTCAACTTGGGTGATTGAGGCACCATAACATTGTTACCAATATTAAATTAAAAACTAAGTTCCAAATCACATGTTGGACAAGCCAATTTACTATCATGTAGCATTCAAATTGAGTTCTATTGGAAATGATTTGAAGAGTTCCAGGTACATACAGTATCAAAGCATTGGACAAAGCATACTCGCACAATGAACCAATGTATAAGTTCACATGTTTATTGCTCCGATTTCTCATATGTGCTTCCACAATAAAGCATCCATATAGGTTTTCTTTGACTCAATTTTTTACAGGCTTACAAGCATTACTAAGACAGTAAGGTTTGGTAGTTGTCATAAACATTATCAAGATTTTTAGATAAGAAAAATCTGGGGGCAAATATGTCTCTCAAAGTTCATAAAGTAACCTAGACTCAACCAGTTGAATGCCAAAAACTTATCTTACATTGAATATCGAACGGCGTGCCCTATGCAAGAAACTACAAACCATGCAGATGACAACTCTCTGAATTTCTCTTATTTTGTCTAAATGGTTAGATATTGGTTAAATATTCTTTTCCTGCCATAAGTGTCCATCATTGACCAAATCATTCAAAAAGAAGATCAATTTGTTATTGAAGCAGGTAAATGCAAATTATAGACTAAATAAATGTTACTCAGAACTGAAGGTGGAAACTGTTGGATTCATCTCCAGCTTTCAAATGACAGTTCTATGTGATGTAATTATAGCATAGAGCAGAACTCCACAAGATAATACATCAACTGTAACCTTTATAATTAATAAGCTCCATGATAGTTAGCATGCGAACTATAGAACAAAGTGCTTAGATTATCTAGCCTCATCACAAGCTAAAAACAAATGAAGGTCAGTTGCAGTGCAAACTTCATAATTCTTAAGTCACACTCAACCTCAATTTATCTATCTGGTTAAAGGAAATATATTAACAAACAATCAATTGCACGACAAACAAATTTACAAAGCCAAATAATAGCAATAATAATAACTAGAATGTAAGTATAATCTAAAAGGGGGAAAAGGTAAAAAAACCTTATGTATCTTCTACAAGCGATCCAAAAACATCCAGCTTTCCTCCTAATGCACAGCATGAGCTTCCACCCTCTTGGCAAAACATTACCCAGCATACTTGCATCGACAGTCTTCTTCTTCTTCCTACTATTGACCCATTGTCCCTCCAAGCCCTGCAAAAACCCTAACAATTGCTCCTCTGTATGCATTCCCATAGTTCTCCTTCTGAGTTCCTCCGCAAACGGATCCTCCACACCTGCTAATGGCACAGAGTCCACCGCCGTTCCATTGTTATCCATCGTAAGCACCTCCCCATTCTCTTTTGGATTCTGCTTCTCCTTTTCCGTTCTCAAATTATCATTCACATCAACTGTTTTTGTCTTAATTTGCTTACTCTCGCTCTCTATCAGAAAACTGACATTATTGCTATCGCTAGTATAAAAATGACCATCATTTTGTTTAGGCCGGCCTCGCTTCCTCTTTTTGGTGGTAGCAGGATCAGCATTGGCAGTCTGAATTGCTTGTTTACTCTCTGTTCCACCGCTATAATCAGAAAATCCCATCGTAGGCTCATTCCTTGTCGAAGGAAAATCCAGGAATCCCATGGATTCATTGTATTGAATAGGAACAGAAACTAAGTTAATATCATTATTATTATTGCTGCCCGAATGGGAACCAAAAAAGGACTTCAGCGAAGATATAATTTGAGAATCCTCGTCATCTAGAACCTTTTCCGTTGTTTGATATGGATCGGAAGTTCTAACTGAAGAAGAGGAAGCAGCGAATTGCGAATTGTTGCGAGGAGCTAAGCGAAGGCGGGAAAAGGTCTGTTTGCGACTGCCGGCGGATTCATTAAAGACGGAGCGGTCGATTTTAGGGGTAGCGACATCGTCGTCGTTTTGATAATGGATAAGAGAAGAGGATGAAGAGCAACAGAGGGAAAGAGAGAGGAGTTCGGATTGAGAGAGGAGACGGAGATCGATTAAAGGAAGGGAATCTGCATGAAGGTGGTTAACGTTGTCGGAGGCGGACGGTTCAACGGTGGCGGAGGCCATGACATGGAAGAAGAAGCGAATGAGATTTTATGCTAACGAGGGAGAGAGCGGAAAGAGGAGAAGGTGCGAAGTGTAACTGAAAGGGTGGGGTGAGAGAGAGTGGAGGGGTTGGGTTCCAAGTAGCAGAACTGGTTCTTTGTCGATTTTTTTGCATTTTAAATATTTCCAGAAACGGCAACGCTTTGGTTTTTCAATTTAGATCAACCTTGGTATTTAGTTGGGCTCGGCCTTTTCTTTAACGAACTTTTACTATCGGGCTAAGGCTCGGCCTTACCCAATCTTTTTACATGGGATATATAGGGAAAAAGCTAGGTGCATTAAAAAAAACCCATAATTTAAACAATGGATAAGAAAAAAAAAGAAATTTAAAATGTGGACGATTGGGCTCTTACGCAAGTTCAACGACTCTCTAATTAGCTGTGCCAGTTACGCAAGTTAATCTTGCAAAAGTCCACTTTCGCAAGATTAACTTGCGTAACTAGCCCAGATTTCTGCCCTCAGTGTACTTCGTTTCGCAAATCGAAATTACGGAAGAAAAAAGCCTATTTAAAGACGGATGAGACAGAAAAACGATTACATTTCGAACAATATCAGAATTATGCACTAAAAAAAGCACGCATATTGTGAAAATGGCATACACAACTCCATTTCCATTGAATCTATTCTGGAGCAATACCGTACCAATGGTGGATGGTGTAGTTGGTCCGAATAGGAGTCTGGCCGACGCAACAATCTGCATCGATGCTCAGTTGTCTTTCGATCAGCTTGTTGATCGAGTGTGCAGAGTTTGTAAGGTGAATAGGAGGGTGTTTCAACTGCATTTTATTTTGGTATGGATAGAAGATAATGATGTTAGGCGTTACATAATTAAGCGACGACGAGACAGTCCCGTTCTTATACTTTTACACTTTCAAATATCCAAAATTATACATATCAGCATAACAGATCAGCAATATTACTACGTCTGCACCATATGCCATAGGAGAAAGCAACGCTGCTGTGCGTTGGATATGTTGATGAATAAAATGAGGAATTCGTAAACGAGCTAGTCTACGGTTCAGTTCATCCAAATGAAAATGCGGGGAATGAAGAAAAGACCTCAGTGGATAGTGATTCCAGCAGCGATGAGAAGTATGTGACCTGGGACGATGACACCGACGACAGTGAAACCGATGTAATTACGCCATCGGGACATTTTGTTTACGGTGACATGGGAGAGGAAGTGCCGGAGGAAGATGATTCTGAGGATCCAATGTGGGACGAAATACAGAGAGTATTGATGTCGGGATTCATTTCAAGAGCAATAAATCTGTAATGTCTGTCGTGGATGAATGGTCCACAAAAAGAGCTGTGACGTTCCGCACGGTCTCGAGTAAGAAGACGACATGGACTGTTGAACGTATTACCTGTGGGTTTACATATCCAAAAGAACTATTGCACGGCCCACGATGCAACTGGAACATTCGTGCATCGGAACAGTCATGGTCGAGAAAGTGGAAAATGGTTAAATGGGTTAAGAAGCACAACTGTTCCGGCGCTCAGATCGGAAATGAGGATAGAAATGTCACGTCGAATGATATTGCGATACTGATTATCCCGAATATCAAGAATGACCCAGGATATAAGGTGAAACAGATTCAAACTGACGTGAACGATTCCGTATTTAAGTGGGATACAAGAAAGCGTGGCATGGATAGAGGAAGGCAATTGAAGCAGTATACAGGGCATGAGAAAATAATTTTAGAGAACTGCTAAGATATTTGTCCGCAATGCAAGCGGCCAACCCGGGCACCATATTCATGTTCAAGTTCAAATAGGGCACGGAAACTAGTCCTAAACGAATTTTTAAATATGTGTTCTGGGCGTTTGGACCATCTGTTCAAGCGTACCAGTCTTGTCGTCCAGTCGTAAGCATTGATACAACTCACTTATAGGGGGTCGTACAAGGGCAAACTGATTGTAGCAGTGGTGAAAACGTCGAACAATAACATTTTTCCAATTGCATTTGCGATCGTGGACGATGAGACAGCGCACAGCTGGAAAATGGTTTCTAAAATGTCTGAAATTGTACTTTCTTGGCAATCGGTAGACCTGCATTGTTTCTGACTATCACCTAGGAATTCTTTCTGCAATGGAGACGATGTTGGAGAAATATTCGGGAATGAGAGTTCACCGATTTTGCCTGGAGCATGTGAAAGCGAACATGTCTAAGGAATACAGAAGCAAAGGTCTGAAATAAATTTATCAACAAGTTGGAACGGAGTTGCAAGAGAAGAAGTACTGGCTGTATGGACGAAGTTGCAAGAGAGATCCCCCGGAGCATACCAGTATTTGCAGAACATCGATCTAGAGAAATGGATGCTTTTCACCGACGGCTGCCACAGATGGGGTTTGTCAACAACTAACACCTCTGAAAGTTTCAACAACGTTTTAAAATGGGTTCGTCACTTCCCGATCAGAGCTTTGGTTGAATCGTCATTGGAGAAGACAGTTACAATTTTTCAGCGGGACTTAGCAAAGATAGAAAGTTGTCAAATTGTTCTTGCTCCTGTTCTTATGCAACAATTTATCAGATACAAACATCATTCTAAGGCGCACACTGTAACCTGCTGGATTAACCCGATCCGCCACACCATCCAAAAACCCTAATTTTTCGATAAAATGTAGGGTTCGTGCGTTTTCCGCCTCAAGCATCCTCCATATAGATGTGTCCGCTCGCCGAAAACTAAGGGTCCGATCATACATTTGTCCCCTTGAAAGAAGAAATACGATCGTTGCTCCATCTGTAGGATCAGCAGATCACCCACTGTCGATCCCTACTCTAAAACCCTCTCCTGCTGAGAACTCGAATAAGAACATCTCTCAATCGCTGCACGTAATTTTCACAATCATTTATTACATTTAATTATTATTACAATAAACTAATAATATTTAGTTAATTATTTTTTAAAATATTATAATCATTTATTACATTTAATCATTATTACAATACATTAATAATATTTAGTTAATTATTTTTTAAAATATGAAATTCAATTATTATTATTGAAATTTTATTAAATTAAATTAATTTAATAAATTTAAATTAATTTAAAATTTAAAGTAATATAATTAATTTGGATTTTATATTAAGTTCTTATGATATGACTACTAGAAAATTTGATTAAACCTAAATAAATTATTAATTATTGAATTAAACCTATATTTTATTGAATTCAATATTATCTACGTAATTAATCATTAAATTCAATATTATCTATAATTAAATTACATTAAATTAAATAAATCAATTTAATTTAATTATATTAATTTAATATTATTAATTTGAGTTTTATATTAAATTTATTCAATATGGCTACTAAATTTTCATTAAATTCAAAATAAATTATTAATTATTAATTTAAACTCTAAATATAATTAATAAAAGGGATGATTATTTATAAGTTACTGAAATTTTGCATAATATACTCTGATGTCTCTCTATTTTGGAAATTGTATCATCGGGTCACTCAGATTTTAAAAATTATACTATCAGGTCCTTCCGTCTAAAATGGACGTTAAGTGCCTATTAAGTTAATTGAAAATGACATTTTTACCCTTTTACATATTAAACTTAAACCTAAACCTAAACCCGGCAGCTTCATTCTTCTTCTTTCTTCTGTTTTTTTTTTCACAATCCTTTTTTTTTTCACATGTTGATTTGGAATTTGCTTAAGGTTTAGGGTTTTACTTTCTATTTTCTCTCCCTATATTTTTGTTATTCATTTCTGTTTTCACGCTTTCTTTATTTTTTTTAAATCATTTTCCATTTCTTTACTAATCACATTTAATCCCCATCTTTAATAATAATAATAATAATAATAATAATAATAATAATAATAATAATAATAATAATAATAATAATAATAATAATAATAATAATATAATTTTTTGTTTTTCATTTTCCATTTTTATGTTTTGCTACTGGTTAGGGTGGTTACAACGGTGGTTATGGTGGAAGAGTGAGCAGAAGTGGTGAAAGGGAAGAAAGAAGATGAAGAAGAAGAAGATGATGATGATGATGATGATAATAGTTTGATTTAAAGATTGAGTTTAATTAGTATAGTTTGATTCAAATAAAAGAAAAGGTAATTTCGTCATTTTTTTAAAATTTAATACAAAACGTTTGATTTTTTCAGTTGACTAACATACATTCTGGACGGAAGGCCCTAATAGTATAATTTTTAAAATCTGAGAGACCCGATGATACAATTTCCAAAATAGAGAGACCTCATAGTATATTATGTAAAACCTCAGGGACCTATAAAAAATTATCACTTAATAAAATTAATAATTAACAAAATTAATCATTAAATTCAATTTTATCTATAATTAAATTACAATTAATTAAATTACATTAAATGCAATTAATAAATTTCAATTATATTAAATTAATATTATTAATATTATTAATTTGGGTTTAATATTAAATTCTTCTAATAAGGCCACTAAATTATTAAATATTTAATACTATATTAATTATTAAATTAATAACTCAATATTATTAATAAAATTTAATTGCATAATTAATTTTAACAAAATTATTAATTAAATTCAATATTAGCTATATTTAAATTACATTATATTAAATTAATTTCAATTATAATTTTAAATTTTCGTTTTATATTATATTTTTGTAATATGCTTAATAAATTATTAAATATTAAATACAATATTAATTATTAATATAATAACTAATTATTATTAATAACATTTACTTAATTAATTAATAATTAACACAATTAATAATTACATTCAAAATTATTAAATTAAAATTGTAAAAAATATCACTAACAAATTAATTCCCACAACATAAAAAATAATATTCATTAGAATTCCCTATATAAAAAATCTCGCTAACATTATTATTTTAGAGCTTAAGATTACATGTTCTGTATATTTAAATTAAAAATTTATACATAAATTAAAAAAATTTACGAGTAATTACTACATACCTTTGCCGAAAACGTCGAAAATTCGTCTGATATCGTTAAAATTAGCTGACCCACGTGCCAATTTCTCTCAAAATCCTCTCAATCTCTCACTCACTCTTTTGAATTTTTGCTGCAAAAAAATGCGGAACGGACCAGATTTTGACTCAAAGGCAACATACCCCTCTTTTGCAACATTATATTACAAAAATGAAGCTGTTACACAAGGTAAGGTTGCATAAAGACACGTGTCAGTCTCTTATACATCCAAAATTAAGCTACGTACACGTGTCAGCATTCAAATCATTTCCCTGTCATGCAAGAGGAACTTGCGTATCCTCCCTCCACAAGTCGCTGCCACGTGTCGAAGCCACCAAATCACTCCACGTCATGTTACGCAATTTAATCTTACGTAACGTTAAGCTCCCCACGTGTCCGCTTCCTATTCGTTTTTTCACTAATTACGTAGTTAACGTAATTAATTTCACCACTAATCGTTTGCTGTCTCATCTTTCGCAATTTGATTCTGTTCGCAAGATAAGATTGCATAAGACCTAATTCATGTTCGCAATTTGAATTCGGGTATTCTTTTCCTAAATGAACCGAAAAAGTTAAAGTTTTTTTTTTATTATTAATTTGGGAAAACAGGGAAAGGCCAAATGGAGAAGAAAAGAGGGAGCCATTTTAATTTCAAAATCGATTTTGGCCATTTTTATAAAAAAAAAATATTTAAAACTTGGAATTTCAGAAACTAGCCGGAGAAGATGAATGGTGCTAGCTGCTGTCACTGCCTCCGTCGGAAGTGTTCGACCGGCGATCGAATGGTACCGGTGGAGGCCAGTGAGTCGACCGGTAATCTCAGATTCGCCGTCAGATCACTGGAGAACGGCCAAAAACGCGTTCAAAGTTTATGGTCGTCGCCGCTTGGAAATCACTTCCGATCGGTTTCCAGAGTTTTTTTCGTTTGGTTTCATCGGTATTCTCGTTGTCGACATAATTCCAATAGATTTTCGCAAGGGTTCTGTTCTACTTATCTTACCCTTCCATCAGTGGCAGCTATGGAGTTTTTGATGGTCTACAACTGCTTCCCGACGATTTGCAATTGCTTCTCTTTGGTTTCTTTGTGGTTTCGTTGGAGGTTTCGCCGCCAGTCTATAGGAAGCACGACGGCTATTCCCAGTGGCCGGCAATGATTTTTCTCGATATGTTTCTGTCAATATTTTATTATGTAATTATTTTTAAAAAGAATTAATAGTTTTATCCTTATAGAGAGTATTGAAAGATTGTGTTTTTTTTTTTTTTTTCTTTTTAATTTATGCGGTATCTGTCCGAAAAGCAGGGAGATCGGAAAAAATGGAAAAGATGAATGAGAATATAAAAAATGGAAGAGAAGGATAAATCTCCAAACGTAATGAAGAACAGAGGCGCTAGTCAGGTGTGGATGATAGTTGATGCAGCGGCGGCAGTAAGAATCGTGGTGGTTTATGTGGTGGGGTGAAATTGAAAGGAAGCTTTATCATAAATTTCATCTTAATATAATATATAATTGAGGTAGATATGTGATTTTCACAAGATTTCAACTGACTTTACTTTTAAAATTTGTATGAATGAATCTGAAGGTGGGTCCTATTACTGTCTAAAGTTTAAAGTTTAAAGTTTACATTACCCTTTTGTTTGTTTTTTATTAAACTTCCCTATCTTAAATTTATGAATGTTTTTATATGAAAATAGAGGAGTGTGTAATATGTGGGTGTAAAACTTTAGGATTTTACATTTTATTTTTTTTATCTTTTGAAGTATAGGATATTATTCATAGCCAATATACTCATTTCTGCTGTGATCTTTCACTAAGAGGTTCTTGAGATTATCTATTCATTTCTACCAGAGGATTTCATGTTATCCTTTTGAGTTTTTTATTTATGAATGGACTTTTGATTTATTATTCAAGTCTTTTGTTCATCTTGGTTTTTTCCTCATTTTATAAGAGAAAAAAAAAATCTGAATTATTTTATTCTTATATAAAATAGATCATTTTGTAAATGAGGGATTGTGTCCGATGTATATGTAATTATTTTGATATTAATCAAATTATGGAGCTGATAATGCATTATGTTGTTATAAATTAGAAGCGTCTTTTGATTTTCTTAGTATAAAGCATCAATTGCATTTATTTGCCATCACTACATATCAACTATTTAAATGATGATAGAGTGTGGCATGTGTAGTGCCATATCTAATCTAAACTTATTTCGCTTTTTGTTCTAACATGGAATACTTTTTCATGTTACAACAATTTGTAGGACATGGGAGTCTTCTAATCTTAAGAATAATTTGTTTCCACATGGTTTTCATTCATGAAATTCGATTTTTCTTTTATAAATACCAACTTTTTTTATAATAATAATAATAATAATAATAATAATAATCAATTTCGATGTTAAATTATTATTTTCGTATTATATTTTGTGATAATTTCCCATGCCTGTCATTTTGGCCGAATTCGATAAATCTTTTCACTGCAATGGACTCATCTATATTTAATCCTCCAAAATTATGGTTAATGATAAGATGTGGTTTTATTTTTAGCGAAAAATACAATTTTGTTCGTCTATTTTGTTAATTCATTTTACACAATAATTTGTTTTGTTACTATATTTTAGAAAAATTATAATATCTTATTATTTTATTAAATAAAAATAATAAAAATATAACGTTATTTTTACTAATACACAACATTTTTACTAGAAAAATTAAAAATTAATGGATTGATTAAATTTTTTAAACTATGTTGTTTCAATCAAAATGAATATTAAAAAAAAATAATAATATATATGAGAGATATCCAAATAGAATGATTTTTTAAAAAAAATATATGTACAAAAGGCTAAATTAGGTAATTTATTCATTAATCATTTTCTTAAAGTTCAACTTCAAGAATGATATTGCACAACTAGTGTTAGTGAGATTGATTTGAATATTTTAATTTGGAAAAAGCCAGAAAAAGAGAGCGGAAGAAGCAAATAACGGAAGAAGAAGCTGTACGACCAAGGTTGGGTTGCTTTCTTCACCACTAGCACCCTCTATATTGCGCCTACCCTATCCACTACTAACTCCACTTATTTCTTTCTTTCTTCTTCCTCCACTTTACACCCGTTGTCTACTATCGGCACATCGCTTTTCAGTGGGTCCTACCAACCATGCACTTCTGTCTCCAAATACTACAATTTTCAGATAAATTAATTGAAATAGAAGCTCCAACTGATTGATTAAACAATCATTAACTATTTTCTTCATTTACCTTTTTTCATATCAACTTGTCTTAAAGTTTTCCAAATTCCATCCTTCCTTATGTGAAGCATGATTTTCTATAATCTATGCTAAATTTGGAAATCATTGTCCTTGGATCAAATGTAGAAATACACTACATATAAAAAAAGTATAAGCCCTTTTTTTTTGGAGGGGAAAGTATACTATATTTATTATAATACTTAAACATGACAAAAAAAATTAAAACTTATGAAATATTAGTCTAAGTGGTAAAAGAATTGAAATTGGTCTGATTTGGAGGCCTATTACATGAAATTATTCGCATTGGGAGGTTTAAAAATAAATTAGGAATAAATAAAGTTTTTTTTTTTGTTTTTTGGGAAGGAAGAAAAATAGTGTAGGTGGGTAATTAAAATAATAAAAAAACAAAAAACAAAAAGAGTGTGACAAATGGTAGGTAAAATGAAAAAAAAAAAAAAGAAAAAGAAAAAAGAGTAGAGTAGATAGAAAGCGTGTAAAATGCGCGTAAGTGGGTGAATCCATGTCATGCCAATTTAACCTGCACTGCACAGTTTGTTTCCTCTATTGTCCTCCCCTGGAGCATCTTTGGTTATTTCTTTCCACCCATCTTCATTCTTCCACCACCACTAATCTTTTGTGGTGTCTGTTTGCTTTTTCACTTTCCTAAATAAAACTGGCTTCTCAGGAGCTTTTCACATTACTCTACAATTCAGCATTATTTAAGCTTATATAGGTAAATGCTTATCTTACTTTCCTTTTTGGTTTTGGCTTTTAATCGTTTCTTTTTGCTTCTTTTTCTTGCTTGTCCGGTGTCAACCGCACCACAATCGAATTGAGGGATTGAGACCTTACAATACAAGCAAGCAAGCAAAAGCAAAAGAAACAAGACTTTCTGAATTCCAGATATTTTTTATTTTGTAATCATCCATCTTTTTTTTTTGTTATGCAGGGAATGTTCTATAGAAACGTTTTGTGAAGCTTCTGGAGTAAAGCTGCTGTCGTTACCACTCTGGCCGACACTTGTTTAATATTTGCTCCAACCAGGGCAGGTGGCTTTTTTCTGTTTTCCGGTGATTCTACATCTTTATCATCGTCATCATCGATTTCGTTTTGCTCTCGCTCGTTGCTTTGGCACCTTCCCATTGATTACGGCTAAATTTTGATTTAACTATTTGTATGTGACCTCTATTTTTTTCCATCGATCCCTCCATTTTGTTCCTTAATTGGCGCAGTTAGAGATGTAAGTATTTGTAGCATAAATTTACTCTTCAAAGGAAATCCAATACCAAAATAAAGAGATAAAAGAGTGCTTATTTGGGATTTTTTGGAGGAATTTATAGCAAGTTCTCTAAAATGTCAAAATTCGTATGCTGCTTTCGGCTGACTGAGGAGAATAAGGAAAAGAAGGTGAGGATTGATGGTGTTCTGTTTCTTTTTTTTTTTTTTTGTTGTTTCATATGTTTATGTCAATGAACTTTTTTGCTCAAATTTTCCATTTGCTGGTATTAGGTTGACAAGGAATTATCGAGAAAGGTTGATTTCAACAAGGGTCTCAAAGCCTTGAATATTAGGCTCGAGCATCATCCAGTGAAACCTTTTGAGGATGATGAGGTAAAATCCGCATCATTCAATGTGATGGTGGATTCTGTGCCATTTGGTATCCAAAATAAATTCCCATTTGTAACAAAGACCAACCTTCAGAATCCTTTGTTTTATGAAGCACCGGAGAATGCATATGAAGGGGAAGATGAGCATGAAGAGGTTGCATCAATGAAGAGAAATTTGTCTGATTTTGATCTTCAAGATCATAATTCTAATTCAGGTGAGCAGTTTGCTCCAAGAAGTGCAGACTTCAGGCACTCGAGCTCATCTGATACCAAAGTCAACAAGCAATTCCCAAACCAAATTGATAAAGATAGTGAAAAAGGCATTGATGAAATCCAAACTGGACATATTAGTGATCCTGGGATTGGAAAAGCTGAGTTATGGGGTTCGCCTAAGCTTAAACGGTCTTGCTCTAACCTGGAAACAAGCAAATTGCGAAAAAGAGCAGCTGATAAATTGAGACGTTCAAAGTCCACGTCTCCCAAGGAGTCAGAGGAACTATATGAAAAATTGAGTAATCTTGGAACTCCTGCATCCATGATAAGCCACCGCAGTGCAGACAGAGTGATGTTAAAGAAGCATTCTTCCAGTCAAGTTCTGCCTTCTAGGAGTAGAAAGTTATGGTGGAAATTGTTTCTTTGGAGTCACAGAAACCTGCACAAATGGACAGAAAAACCAAAGAAGCAAGATGTTAGTGCTTTAAACCAGCAGTGCGGGTATTATTCAGATACAGTTGAACCAAATCGAGCTATGGCATTGAGCAACATGCAATCACCTGGCTCGTTTGCTGGGGAATCATTGATCAAAGGCCATACCTGTGAAGATGACAAACAAAGCTGGGATGGGTTTCATGGCGGGATTTCTGGTTTATGGACTCAAAAACAGTGGGTTGCTTTCTCAGCCGAAGGATCCCCCTTTGCAAGAGTGGATGAGTGGGTAAGAGAACTTGAGATTCAAGGACCTTCTCATCATCATGAGGATGCTGCTGACAACAGTGGCAAGGGCATCGTTTTCCCACCTTCTCCTGAGACTGAGAGATCACCGGCAAGAAACTTGAGCAGCTTGGCTCGACGACCAGACATTAATCTCTCCGAGGAGATTTTACAAGCCAATTCTCTAATCCAGTCCCTGAATTCCTCATCAACTGTGGCACACATCTCGGGTATTGGCTTAAAAGCTGTTCCCAACTTATTGGGCTTCACAAGTCTGCGATCAGTTAACTTGTCAAACAATTTTATAGGTTTGCTCTTAGCTAATACCAAAGATGCTAGTGGTTTTAGGGACTTAATTGGTGTTAACATAGCTGTTTTTCTAATTTTTGCAGTGTACATTACCCCAGGATCATTGCCGAAAGGTCTTCACACGCTGAATTTGTCAAGGAACAAAATCAATTTCATTGAAGGACTTAGAGAATTAACTCGATTGCGAGTACTTGATCTCAGCTACAATCGTATCTCTCGAATTGGGCAAGGTACTTTAATATGCAGATAATGTCATTAAGATCATTGTGACAAGATTTATTGAGTTTTGCTGTAATAAGTAACTTTTAAGTGTTTATAATGGATACCAGGGCTATCAAACTGTACAATTATCAAAGAACTGTACCTGGCTGGCAACAAGATTAGTGATGTGGAGGGGCTGCACCGGCTCTTGAAGCTTACAGTTCTAGACCTGAGCTTTAACAAAATAACAACAACAAAAGCTCTGGGGCAGCTTGTTGCGAACTATAACTCGCTGCAAGCCATAAATCTATTAGGCAACCCGATTCAGAACAACATCAATGATGATCAGCTTCGCAAGGCGCTTTGTGGTCTCCTTCCGAAGCTAACATACCTGAACAAGCAGTCCATTAAACCGCAGAGAGCTCGAGAGGTTCTCACAGATAGTGTTGCTAAAGCGGCCCTTGGTAATGGTGGGGGTTGGAGCTCTCGCAGAAGAGCAACAAAGAGATCAAGTTCAGGTGGGCTGGCCTCATCCAGCGTTCACAGAAGCAGTGTTGCTGCTAAACAGAAAAGCAGGAGCCGATCAAAAAGCCGAACTCATCACCAAAAGACGACGCCAACCATGCGTTCATCTTCCTTTCGCTAAGCTGTGTAACACAACGCATTGCATTGCATTGCATCGTATGGAACACTGTGGAAACATTATTTTCCATTCTGGAAAACATTGTTTATTCAATCTCAATGTTGGTTATAGACAGTTATTATTCCCTTTGTGTGTTTCATTATCATCCTAAAGCTGATCCCTCAAGAATTGTGGTTCTGCATTTTGTCATATATTAGATTGGACTTGCTGCTTTTTGTAATTCAGTTTTGTTGTCCACATGGTTGTAATGGAATGCAATGCAAGTGAGATTTGAAATTTCTGAGTTCCCAGATATTTTCAGTATCAATTCAGAATTTTTAGAATAGGAAAACAAAAAGCATTAGAATTGAAATTAAATGTGGTGAAGTGTTAATATCTTGAAATTGGAATATAGGTTTCCACTCTGGGATTGAAGTTCGAGTGGAGTACGTTACTGAAGTTGGAAGGGGCTAATTTAATTTTATAGCAGAGGCCAAAAAACCGTTGAGAAAGCAAAGGGGTGGCGTTCCACTTTGAGCTAGCAAACAGAAAACAATGGTCTTCTTTTGTTCTTAGCTCTTTGTTAGAAAACGACACTCAGTAGTTAACGTTACGGAAATAAAAGCTGCGGCGTTTGCATTTTATTTCCCAACTAATACCTTCTCAGCTAACGACATCAACCGCCAAATAATATGCTTACATACGTCGATTTAAAAAAAAAAAAAAAAAAAAATCCAACTTGCGAATAGAAAGAACCAAAATAGTACAAGTGTCGCCCTATCGGAATTTTGCTTATGGAACATATATTTATTTCTAATAATTAGAGCCACAAAATAATAATGCAGACAGCAGAAATGTATTTGCACATGCTAAGATCATGATCTGTTTTCTGCTACAATCCTATCCTCATCGTCGACGTAAATACTAATTCTAGTTAAATATTTACAGTCCAGGATAATATAAATTAGCTGCGACCAAATTTCCTAGCGGCAGAGAGTAAAAAACTGAGACAAACAAGTGTGTTCAAATGAACCAACTTTCAATCGTCCAACAAAGGAGGAAAGAAAAAGTATACTAGTACAAGTTTTATTTGTTCTGGGTTGAAGAACCTTCAGTTATTCCTATTAACGCATTAATAATATGGAGAGATAGGGTTGACCCCCTTAACTCATGGAGTCATAAAGTTGATTTCCTAGTATTCAGCAATAACACTCAAATAAGGAAACATTTTAGCAGCAAATAATTCAGCCGTAATGAGTTCATTACTTGCCGTAGTTCAATATGATGTATTGCTTAAAGAACTTCTGTGTATATATACCATACTTTTTATGTATGTTAAAAAAAGGTGAAATTATACCATTACTTTAATCATTTAACAAATTCAACAAGACTCTTCTTCTCCTAAGAGCTAATTCCTTTACAAACAATGGTACGGAGGACTACTGTATCAAGAGGATAATAAACAATTTGCAATTACATTTAATGGAAAACAAAGGGAGAGATAAAGGTCCAATTACAGCTCTTTTTTTTAAAAAAAAAAAAAATTAACTGCATGTAGGAACATCTTTTGCAACCACCATATAGCCGTAGGCTGTCATGGATCAAATCCTCATTATCTTATCATGTTCCATTTTTATCATTGCTTTGTAATTTCCTAACCACTCAGCAGGATCAAAACTAAAGAAACATCCTCTTCCTCCATCATTTCCCTCTTAAGTTCTGACCCAATCTTCTTCCTTCGTTTCAGCAAATTTATACAGTTTCTCATTGAAAATGACCTGTGGATCCTTTTTGATCAATTTCCCACTCTCATCATAACCATCTTTCAGAAACACAGCCCAGTTCATCTCTGTTCCAGCAAGATAAAATGCCCGGGGCTGCTTCTGAAGCATGTCATATGTGTGCCTAGTCAAACAAAATTCCTCCTTAAACTCTACAATGTGATGTATGGAAGCTCTTTTCTCTAAAGTCAAGCTCAGAAACTCATGCAAAACCCCAACCCTATACTTCTCTGCCTCCAAACTCCAAAGCTCCAATCTTTCCCCATCACTGTAAGGAGAAACTAATGGTAAAGTAGTCAAGTGATTCAACTTGCTTTTATCCTCCTCGTCCAATTCTAAATCCTTTACATGCTTCAATGGAAACTTAAATGCCCTTTTAACCTTATCCTCATTAACCATAAACTCTTTCTCCAATGCACTAATTGCCAAATTGGGATCCCAATTAACTAATTCTATCACTCTATTCCCATCATCCCCAATCACAATTCTAAAATAATCTGGGTATTTAATTACTCTATCTCTAAAATCATCAGGAATTCCAAATAATAGACGGCAGTGATGAATTTTATTCAAAGGAATCCGCTTTTTTTTAGACATCATCAGCAACTTCCGCACCTTATTAACGCGGTCGCTCTCCATGGAATCCATTATTGATCTTTCTTCCTCGAGCAATTCTTCCATCAAATCCGTGAACCCGAGCCATATTTTGTTGTCTGTATGCCGATAAGTTTGGAAGATGAGCGGATGGCGCTGGATGAAGCGAGTAACTTTGCGGCCACGTGAGAAGCCAAGCTCTCGATAGAGCTTGCCGGCGTCGTCAAGGCGGAGGACGTGCTCGGGTTGTTGGGAAAGAAATTGCTTCGATTTCGTGAGGAATCTGAAGTAAGAGTCGCGCTCGAGGAGGGATTCGAAATGGGGGATTCGGGTGGAAGGGTGCTGGACGGGTTTGGTGCGAGGGGAGTCGGGTTTTTCGCGTTTTTTCTTGTACTTTTTTGGGGTTTTGGTAATGAGGAAAGAGGTGGAGAATGGGGAAATGAAGAGACGAGAGAAGGCGTCGAAGCTAGGGTTAGGGTTTCGGAAGAGATGTGCAGTTAAGGTTTTTGAGAAGAAGAGGCGCCAAGCCATGGAATTCGGATTTGGCTTTGATTATGACTTTTTTTTTTTTTTTACGCAGGAATTAGAAATCAATGGCACGTGTTGTGAACCAATGGCCACGTTTACTCGGGGCTAAATAAGAATGAAATTTGGTGGTAAATTTAAAACAATTTGATGTCAATTTTGTGCCATTAACTAAAACTACCCTGAATTCAACTTTGTATCAAAAGCACCCTCAACTTATGAACTACTAATATATTGGGTAACTTTTGGTTAAACAAAAATTTAATAATTAAATTCAAAATGAAAAAACATATTTAAAATTTTGATTTGAGTTCAGTGAAATTATTAAACTGATCAGCTTGATTAATCTTACATATTATTATTTATTTGACCAAGCTGACCTTTTAATTATAAGCCATAAACTATTTCCCAAATAAATTATAAACCCTTAAACTAATAGACTAATAATTATCGTAAAGAGAGATTAAAATACGATAACATACATATATTATTTAATCAAATGAGGGTCCTAAAAGTAAGTACATCTTATCTTAAGGTTGGGTGCAACCATATATTTACCAACCTTCAACATTTTACAATAAAAATTCAAATTGGTTCAACCTCTAATCCAACCTTATAATAAAATACTAACCCGAGATTATATATAAAGTTATACTCACATACTAATACACACATATCTCTTCATACAATCCTTGATTAACATCACAAGACTTTTCTAATGAACCACACATTATCCATCAAAAATACCGATAAATGTCCACTCACAATCTCTAATTGGCCTGAAATGAGTCCAGGCCATCAACTTTCTAAAGGTTTTTGTAAAGGTAATTATGTTTACAATCGCGATTATTGGCATGGGAGAAGCGCATTTCTCAATAGTTACCGTTTTAAGGAGCAAAATGTAATTAAAAAGAAGCTTAAGAAGACACTAAAGGAATTTAATGACGCAGCCATCGAAGTTGGTTCAGGTATTCGCAGAGAGATATTTGAAAGAAGACTTGAAATTAGGGCTTTTAAGTTTACTTTTAATTTGCCTTCTTTTGTAGGTGCGAGTGTAAGATGTTTCACTCCATGGATTACTAGGCGAGAGTTAAAACGTAATGAATGATAATTCATGAATTTATTATCAATCATTTGTTTCTTGAACTGAAATCATTACAGCTATTTACATTACAATATTTGCTTTTTCTTTTAGCCTCTAAATTTTATTAATTAAAGGGAAAAGATGTTTTTTACTAATATTTTAAAAGTTCGAACTATTTTATTTTTTTCTTTGCATAATCTTATATTTTTCTCCATATTTTAGTTTTGTAATACTATTTGGTTCCTCATTAATTCGTTCAATTTTGTTCAAATTTTGCTGGTTGTAATTTTTTTTCCATTGACAAGCTCAAACAATAATACAAATTAATTATTCACGTCTAATCTAAATGATTATACATATAATATTAGTTTTATTAAAATAACACATATTTATTAAAAAAACTATAAAATCGTTCAATAAAAAAAGGTGGGTACTGTCAAATAATGAAATTAAGATTTAGGCATCGTTTTTAAGGGAAGTTCAATGTTTTACATTTTGATGTTGACTTTGTAGTCCAAGCATGGTACATATACCTATTGAGGGAAGGTCAATGTTTTTGAGGTGACAAGATGTTGGTCTCCGACGGAGGTGGTGGAGGTCGAGGTGGTAATAGTTGTTTAGATTGGAGATTAGCAAGTATTGTTAATTATAAAATAATCTCTAAAATTTATAAAATTAATTAATTTAGCCATAAATTTTAATTAGTTTCATTATAAACTCAGATACTTTTAAAATATAAAAATTAAGCTACAAAAAATTTCGAGTAGGAAGAAATTGGTTTATGGGTAAAATTTTAAGGATGATTTGGGTTTAAAATGGAAAATGCGGTGGAATTTGAAGGTGATTTTAATATTTTGGCCTACTAGTATAAGTCCAATTTTTGGGACGGCGGAGTACATGTACCGTGATCAGCCAAACAGAGCTTGATCCCTATACATAATGGTAAAATATTAAGCTGTTGAGGTGTAATGGACGATGTAGAAGTTGAGGAACTACTGAGAGTGTTGGATTCTTCTCTCTCAAGAATCAAATGGCGTCTCAAGTCTTCAGCCAAGCGTCGAATCGAAATAGGTCTTCTTTTTCTTCTTTCATTTTTATTTTCTTCAATTATCTCCACTTTCGTTTTTATCTCGAAGTTTTTGCCTTTTTGAGTTGGGGATTTTGGTGTATTTCGAATTCCTTTTCTGATTTCAATTTTGATACACATGTAGAGAGAAAATGAAAAATGGTTTTCGAATTGGAATTGCGGAATCCATTAAGTTGGACTGACATGAAATGAGTTCAAGCTTAGATTTTCTTATATGCTATTTACTTAACTTTAATAAGCCAACGGTGTTCTGATATGGATTGTTAAATTGCCTGACTCAATTTTGATATCCAAATCGTTATCTGGAAAATTATACTGGTTCTGGATTTGACAAATCTATTCAGGCTCATCTAACTCTAAGTAATAATAGTACTTCCTTGTGCAGATATTCTAGCGTTGTGCTTAGAGATGAGGCCAGTGATAATGGTCGACTATGGTGGTAAGATGCCTGAACTGCAGGAGCATCTGTGTGCACTTCTTAACTGTTGTCAACAGGTGTGACTCTGTACCAATTCTCTATATTAGTGGATAAATGCAATCTCCACATCTATGGATGTCACTGTTTCTTAGATTATAGAGGTATTATATTTTAGTTTCATGGGTTTTATTCTTGTCAATAATCATAGATAGTACTGCATTTGCATTTATCGATTTTTTGGTTCTGGTGATTTGATTGACCAAACCTTCCTAGATTTTACATTATGCTGAATTTCTAACTAATGCCAACACTTTGCAGCATCTGGCTTCCGTGCGCTTGCTCCCATCTTGAAGCTATCTTTTGCTTCTATTGTTATAACCTACATTTTGCAATTTTTGTCAACTCAATATATGCAGCTATGCCCATGTGTCTAAAACAGGAAATACCAAAATAATTTTAAAGACCTTCAATTCATTTTATTGCATGTAACTTCTTTTCCAGGAGTTGGCTATATTTGAGCGTCTGAGAGTGATGGTTATTGAAGATATGATATATTTGATACATGTAAGAGGGCTAGAACAGTTTGTCGAATCAAGTCTGAATGCTGAAGGAGAACTGCTCTTTGTGGACTTAGAGCAAGACCCTCCAAAGGTTGCTTTCCACCGTATGCTATTACTTACTGCAATTTTTACTAGCTATATTGGATTGTGCATTTTTGACCCTTTCACTTAGATATCAATTTCATTATTTGATTCAGATGGTCACACAAGTTGAAAACAGCTCCTTAGCGGCAGAACTTATGAAAGTACAGAAGTTGTTCTCTTTGTTTTTCCCTCTCAGGGAAGTAAATGATTCTCCTTTGTCTTGTCACATGATGAATAGTAAGGATAATGCCGAATCCTCTACCAATAAGTCTATAGCTTCTCACTCTGAATTCATTGATCTTAGTAGCTGCATGAAGGATACTGAGGTTACCGTGCCAACATTAAATGGGTAACTTCTTATTTTATGATATGGTTCCATCATACTTGCATCACAAATGTGCATAAGACTCATTGTCAAGGTGATTCAAAAGATGAAATTAGTTTTGATAATTGAATTAAGATACCTTATTGGATTGCCATACCATCCCTGACTTGTCTCAGTTTTGTTTGATACATCGTTGAGTTGAAACAAGGTGGGTGCTTCCATACATGGAGTTAGGTTCTGAGTTCAACTGTAATTTATACAAGATTTTGAATACGGATAGCTTTTAATAATTTATATTCTCAAATTATGCACTGAAAGAAAATTTAGATTTTTTTTAATGGTAATAATTTGTTGTTTTACTTTCTATATTCTCCAATTTGAATTTTTCTCTCTCCCTTTTTTTTTTCAACTGATCATGATAAATCTGTCCATGCGCCACATCCTTGTAGCAATATTAATTGTTATTGGGCAGCTCATTTATTTCAAAACATTATTGTAGTATCATTATATATTCTTTGTACCATCATGTTTTAGAAATAAGCTGTGGATTTAATGTTCTGCAGATGGCTTCTTGGTTATCCGGTTGTGTACTTGTTCAGCAAGGAGCACATTGCAGAAGCCATTTATAGTCTTTCCACTAAGTATCTTCGCATTTTCAGAATTCTAATTTGCAGGTTTGTTTTCCTGATTCTCGATTGTGGATATGTTAATGGCACTCTATTTCAAGCAGAATTCATATATTAATTTTATTTCTAATAGTCATAATGATAGTTACTTTATTTGCCCTTTTGAAATGCTTGGAATTCATTTTGGGGGTAAAGAACTACTTAGTCCTTGAAATTTTCCTTAATTAGCAACCATCTTTATCTTTAAAAAAATGAGTTACATGGTCCATCAAATTTGTTTAAACTGAGTTATAGAGAGAAGGAATTGTGTAAAGCATGTAGATATAGAGGTGAGGGGATGACTGATGAGTAATGAAAAATGGTGAAAATGGGAAATGGCTAGAAATATAAAAGAGAGGTAATCCGTGGAACTGAAAGTGCAGAGGGTCAGAAGAGAAGACTGAGCTACATGAGTGAGTGAGTGAGTGAGAGAGAGAGAGAGAGTTGTTGAAAAGAGCAAAGTTGAAACCATTCTCTGCACGACTATTACACTACTAATTCTTTTGAGGCACTCAAATTCCACTTATTTAAATTTAGTTGCTAAACAAATTGAAACATCGCATTCACATGCAAGAAATATAATTGGTCATATGTATAAACTTGAAATCTCGTGTTATGGTGTACACTTGACCATGGTTTGTATAACAAATTTGAGTTATAGAAATAAATTTTCCCTTATTTATTTCAGCAAAATCACCCTAAAACCTGAAGCAAACTCCAAGTGTCAAGGAAAATTCAATTCTTTTTTCTGAAAGAAGGGAGGAACTCGTTGATTAGAGAAAATTTATCGGACTATATATATTGACAATCTTTAGATTTCTAGAGGATTAGAGATACTTAAGCTTGTATGCAACCGGAATACTATACTAAGGGCAAGAAGAAATCAGCATGATTATGATGGAGGCTACGAATGTCACGCAACAAGCAATTGCCAAAGCATATATGGCTTATTTGTTTGTTTCGGCTTAGAAAATCTTATGTTTGAGATTAATATTCAAAGAAAATTGGTTACATTGAACAAAGTAGGGGATGCTGTGAGTTAAGGCTGGAATGCTATTTACGTTGCTTATGACTTGTGCAGGAATATTTCACCCAGTAAAGGATTGCAACAAGAAGAATTAATGAGGTGAATATATTTTCTTGTACTGTAATTGTCATTGGTTGAAATATCAGAGTGAACGTAAAATTATCATCTTTTATTTTTCTCCCTGAATATGTCAAACTATCTGACAAATTGTGGTTTTTCATTGGGATTAAGTTACGAGATTTCTGCATGTTTGTCTGAAAAATGGTAAACAGTTTCTCAGTGCCATATGAACTGAGCATGGGAGGGAGCAAGGAACCATGGGCAGAGGCATTTCTGGGCGAAATGCAGTCAAGGTGGGAGAAAAGCAAACAAATCTGGAGGCCTCTGCAAATGGAGGTTGTTGAATGCTATCCACAAGCCATTGTGTTGTAATGGTTGTCTCCTCTTACCTCCCACAGAAATAGAAAAATAATTATCATTCTGTAGCTTTAGGGCAGAAACTTGAGATTGTGAGTATTTTATTTTTGAGATTTGGGATGTTTTGCAGAGTTCATTGAAGACAAGATTTTTAAATATTTAATATTTTTATAATTAAATTTTAATTTGTATTCTTTCTAAAACTAAAATTTAAATTTTGCATTATAGTTAAAATAATGTAACTATTTAACTGTATAAGTTAATTTCATTTTTTTTATTATAATCACTATGAATTTTATTGTAGAATTTTTTTTCATAAACTTTAATTTTTTGTTGGAATCATTTTCGAATTTGTTTTTTTTATTTAATTGTGTGATGTGACATGTTTTTATCTGTATCATGTTAAGTTCGCATGTTGAGTTTTTTTTTTTTTTTTTTTTTTTTTTTTTTTTTAAAAAAAAAAAAAAAAAAAAAAAAAAAAAAAATCAAATAATATGAAAAATGGAAAAAAATAAAAAAATAAAAAAAAAAAAAAAGTTGG